>BGPR01014970.1:0-37849 GCA_013235015.1 Araneus ventricosus
GCAGACTTTTAGGACAGTGAACAGAGGGAGTGGGGACTGTTCAACGACTTGCCGCTGCCTCTTATTTTTTCCCTTTTTGCGTGTGAATGTGTCTTTGACGTCGGAGTACAGGCTGTTGACCAAATATCGTTACTACTGGAAAAATCTTGTTGAGGCCACGAAACTCCTATTGCGGCCAGCGATTGACCTTGTTGAAACATATTCTAATTCGAAGAGCCAACCTTGTTAAAAATGCCTGTTTATTGCTTCATTCGGTATTTGGTATTTTCGGCAAAATTAAATTCTTAGCGCTATTTGGAATCGTGAGCGTGGATGGCTTTCTGGTGGGCCATTTGGATACCAAAGTGATTCCACCGATATGGGTATCAACCAAAGAAAGGTTGTCACGTTTTTCAATTGCCTTTTCCAAGCAAAATATTCTTAAGTTCTTCTGTGGAGATTAGTATTTCGAGAAAAGCAGAAGTGTCTTGTTACTGACTGTGACAGCGAGTAATTGTTGTTGTAAAATTACTTATAAAATAGATCTGGAGGGGTGAAATTTTTACACCTTTTTCAAACTTCTAATATTTTCCCCAATTAACACTCAGCGCGCCTTATATTTAACTAATGAGCTAAACTAAACACCCCAACATTCACAGATCATCAGAGAGCAATGCTTAGAAATACGAGTGCAATTGACAGTTGTTTTCGACAGTCCATCTGAAGTTGCAAGATCGCATACACCTCAGTTATTCGAAGTGTGTGCTTAGACATAGTGAGCGTATGCCACGGCATGATGTTTTTCTGCTAAGATAAAGATGCTTCAAATTCTTCCAAAGCCAAAACTCGCATGGATGAAGTTCTGGGTATCAATGAGGTTACGCGTGACGAAAGTATCACCTGATGACATATTCCTCTGTAAACTGTATTTTCAAAACATCCTTACCATGACATGAAATTTGTGGAGGAGACTCGTTTTGCATAAAGATTATATGTGTAAGGCACTGATGGGCTTGCAGAAGCGGAGCAATTTCTTTCTCAGCGCAGGCCCAGAAAAAATAATGCCATACCATCAGTTTTGTGGAATGCAATATATCACCTAAGATTGAGCCCAGATTTTGTGATCCGAAATTTGGTAATTGCGAGTATTCACTGGAAGGTTCAAACAAAAATAACTTCAACAAACAATAAAACTTCACCTGTCCAGAGGATGTTGCAAGGTCATTTTGAATGGACCCCACAATGCGGAAGAACACACTACGTAACAAGAAAATGTAATGGAAACCGGTTTCGTGCGTTAAATTCAAGTGAAAGCAATTGCTGTACAAGAGATAGTTTGTACGGATAATATCAGAGGATATTTCAGCAAGATATTATGGAGAATTGAACATGATATATCCAACGCCTCTGCTACATGGCGGACACTTATGCCTGCTTGAAAGTTAGAGACTCTATTGCCCTCTACTTTAACGGCGACTTTCTGGAGGCTTTCCTAGTTTTTCCTGAAGCCTAAACAAAAATGTGGACCATTCTCTCCTGAAAATCCACCAGTAATACTCCCATATATGGTATAAGCTAAGACAATCTACCCCAGGCGCTACCTAGGTGCTCCAAGGTAGATTTGATCAACAAAAAATGCCCCATTTCCCTTTACTTTCCCCCTAAATGTTGACTTATCCCAGATAGCAAAGAAGGTTGCGGAAAGGTTGCCATTTCACTTTCCATAGGCTGTCCGCGAAAGCATCTCCACGCAAACAGTTTCGGAAATCATTCCGCAAAATTGACGCAGATAAGCTTTTTATGAACCACCTGTCCCATCGTGTGTAGCCCCGTTCGGTATAGTGGTTATTGCATTTGCCTGCCGACTCCAGGAACGCGGGTTCGATCCCCAGCTCGGAGGAATTTGAAGTTTGTAGGAATACGGCTTTGAAAAGGGCGTTCCTCTCTGTAGGAATACGGCTTCGGAGAGGGAAGGGGTCTTATTTTTTCCGCCGAAGAAGGGCTCTTAACAACCTTTTGAAAAGGCATGAAACAAGCTTGAGGAAAGCCTGAAACGAGCTTGTAATAAAAGCTTGTGGAAATCTTACTAAAAACCTTACAGAGAAAACCTTGTTTCTTGTTGACTAGCGAACCTTTCCGCTATCTTGCCGAAAGGTTCAACCCTTGCCATGGAAACCTTTTTGACAACCCTTTACCCTTGCTGAAGACAAGGTTTCCAAAACCTTTTAGACAATCTTTCTTTGCTATCTGGGATGTACTTGTTGTATTTACTAGAAGAAAGGGGATTAGAACTACAAGCATATCGGAACCATATTAGTACCATTCGATGCCGGAGGGTCCCAAGTTTGAAACCCGATTCAACTGAAGATTTACCACGTATGGGTCCTATTGCACGCTACAATAATGAGTAATGGCCGAATATCTTGCCGCTGGAGTGGTGCCGAGGTTTGGAGAATTGATGACAGCTGAAGTGTCGTCCTTGTCATCTGACCGCAGGTCAAAATTACGAGATCCCTCCCGAAACAGCCCTCGTGTTGCTTCAAAACGGGACGTTAATATAACCAAAACCAAATCATTACTGAAAGATGAAATTTTAACTTTAATCATTGTTTTAGAGGTTCTTTAATATTTTAAACGACTCTTTTAAGATTTCACCTCCTTACTAATTCAATTTACGGCAAACGCTTTCCGTTTATGTTTCTAAAAAAATATGGTTCCTTGTTTCTTCATTTCAAGTTAAGATAAAATTTATTTATTCCTTTTAATAATTTTCAAATTTTTCAGAAAACTTCAAGGCGACATGTCTTAGTTGAGCGCTTTACAGAATAGCCTAATTCGATCCTTTAAATTAAATAGATATAATTGTATTTGTCAATCGATATCAGACGAGTAAATACTATTCCTGACACGTTTACAAATAGAACTAAAATAAGAAAATCATCCTTGTCTCCTCGGTGTCTAAACTACAGCAATCATTCTGGAGCAAGTGAAATTCAATTTCGTTCAGTCCAGAAAATATTGGATGTGTGCAAGCGTGCCTTAGTTTCATAAATATCTGGTAAATTGCAAAAGTGATAGGTTAACGTCAAAAAATGCCTCCCGGAACGTGTTTGGAATTAGTTATTTGATTAAGAAGGGTTGTTTCCATTTTTAAAAAATGTTTTGAAAGCCATTTGTTTTAGTTCGGTATAGCAAAAATGATTTTTATGATTGTGGGGAAAAAAATTTTCATGTGAAAAAAATAGAAACACCAATAATTTCACGATATAAGAAACACATTGATTTGTGGCAAACAATTAGAATTCATTTTAAATATTGAATAAAATGACGAAAATTAATATATAAAAATAATAGAAAGAATCAAAAAGACGTATTTTCCTTCATTATTTACATGAGATAGACATCGTGGCGTTACTTCTGCCTTACGTGCAGGACTGGATTTACGCATTTCTACTCCCAAGGCCAAAGCATATTGTGCACCCTCTCTCAAAAAAGTTAATATAAAATACTGCAACACCAAATTTGGAATATTTCTTTTATACGTGGAGTTTGCTAAGTGTAAGAGAGAAATAATTGCTTTTTGCCTGTGAATAACAAGACAGTGCAAGCTATAGGAAGGGAAACTTGAATGTATCGTACAATATATTTAATATAAAGAACGTAAATTTGAAATGCGAAGCACGCAATTTAACAAAACATCATTTTATACAACCTTTTCAAAATAATTCCGAAAAATTTGTAAATATTTAGTTTTACTTCTTCTGTGTGCGTGCCCCCTGCGGTTGCGCCCGAGGCCATGGCCTAGGTTGACCCTATGGGAAATCTGCTCCCTCCCACGTGATCACAAAGGTTCCTGACGTCATAACACAGCGCAAGACAACGAGCACTTAGATGTTCATTACATGCGGATATACTTTTGTCATGAGATTGTGACGTCATATGAACATCTGTGACGTCGTTAACATATTTTTGCAGTAGTATTTTGCAGCAATACTTGTCATTTTATCAATAAGACATTAAAAGAAGTTCCTCAAATTCAATAGCAATGTAATTATGTATTTATTTTGTAATGATGTGCCGAAACGGCTTTATGAAATCGAATTTCTCTAAAAAACACAATTTGTTTTTATTATACAGGGTGATTATAAAGTTAGTATACACTTTGGTTCATCTTTGCTAATTGGATTCTATTTTCAGATAATCTTGAAGAATGCTGACAACAGAAAATAAAACAACCGTTATTTTGTGCTCATTCGCGTGAAATGAGGTATAAGCAACAGCGAAATCTTTCACCCACAAAGTCGTCATTAGGCTCGTCAAGAATATTGTGAACGTCAAGCGTAGTGGGAGTGCTAAAGACGAAGAATTCACTAGAAGACCGTCTGTAACTCAAGAATTGTAATACAGTTTGATCCATTGATTGAATTGTCCGGACACGTCAAAGTTTCTATACGAACGGAAACCCAACATTGCCAGTGTAAGGAGAGTAGTGAGTTGCTGAATGACATTCACCTCATGGTAATATAAATAAAAACGAAACTGAAAATGTCGAGATGCCTCAAAACGGTACAAAAGTAAATAAAATTTATTTTTTCCTGACTTTCTCATATACGAAGTATACACTGGAAGTATTGTTATCGTTAAAAAATTTCGTCTCTAAATTTTGATGAATCTTTACGTTTCATAACCTAACTAAGTACGAAAACACATTTTTGGAGTTATGTATGTCGACCAGTGAACATGATGACTCAAAATCGCAAAGAATAAGAGGCATGGAATTTAGAATGTAGCCTTAACACCAAACAAACTCCTGTCAAATATTGAACGAAATCCGTTAGCAGGAGAGTTTGCTTGCTCCGTCCAAAATTTTGGAACAGGATAATTCAAAAACTCAAATAGAAAGACAGATGAAATTTAACATGTAGTTTTAACACTAAAATTTTAGATCTGTATCAGAATTCGGATCTAATCGGTTAAAGGGGTGATCATCTGTCGGCCTGTCTCAGGTAGCACAACATCTTGCAGGATATTGTATAACATTGTTCGATATTATATAATATGATATTGTACAATATTATATAATATTGCGAATATTGTTCAATATCGTTCAATATTATATAATATTGCGAATATTGTTCAATATCGTAAAATATTATATAATATTGCGAATATTGTTCAATATCGTACAGTATTATATAATATTGCGAATATTGTTCAATATCGTACTATATTATATAATATTGCAAATATTGTTCAATACGGATACTGAGCCCCAGATAGCAAAGAAAGATTGTCTAAAAGGTTTTGGAAACCTTGTTGTCGGCAAGGGTAAAGGATTGTCGAAAAGGTTTCTATGGCAAGTATTAAACTTTTCGGCAAGATAGCGGAAAGGTTCGTTAGTCAACAGGAAACAAGGTTTTCTGTAAGGTTTTTAGTAAGATTTCTTCAAGTTTTTATTAGAAGCTTGTTTCAGGCCTTTCAAAAGATTGTTAAGAGCCCTCCTTCGGTGGACAAAATGGAAACCCCTTCGAAGCCGTATTCATACAGAGAGATCCAACCCCCATTTTATCCCCCTTCTTTTGACGTCATCTTAGTCTAACATAGAGTTATCTGGAATGCCAATTAATTAAATCAATTAGGAATCTTAATTAATCAAAGCTTAGTTATTAATTTCAATTAATTTGATTAAGATTGTTATAGATTGTGACAAAACTTCACACTCTGAGCCGGGGATCGAACCCGCGTTCTTAGAGTTGAAAGACAAACGCAATAACCACCATACCGAACGGGGCTACACGGATGTTCATGAAAAGCTTTCCTATGTAAACCTTGCGGCAATGGTTTCCGAAACGGTTTGCGCGGAAATGCTTTCGCGGACAGCCTATGGAAAGTGAAATGGCAACCTTTTCGCGACCTTCTTTGCTATCTGGGGCGTGTGTGAAATCGATAATTCATAAACGCTACGACTTAGAGAAATGACATTTGGCATGCTGACTTAAACCAAAATTGTGGATCTTTGTCAAATTTTGGACCCAATCGGATGAAAGGAAGATACTCAAAGTCCCTACTCGGTTCTTTCCACTATATTATGAAGCACAAATCGCACTAAAATGGGGTTCGTATGCGAGAAAGTCGAGGGTGACACTCCCACTGGTTTACACTAGTTAATGTTATTTTAAATTAAAATGTTTATTTGTAGCAAATTGTTGCAATTTAGTACTGTGCTCATCACATGGCCCTTACTCTCTGACAGTCACTCCATAAGTATCGAACTGTTCTAGGATAAGCAATAACAATTCCATTCACCAATAGAATGATGCGCCCAGTGGGAGTTTTAGGTACATTCAATATTAGGCAACGTATTAAGCAGTGTGTTAAAATGAGACACACTCTTGACACAAATGTATAAAAAAACTCTTCTGAAAACAACTTTGCATAACAAAATGTATCTTACGTTTTCCTGGCTTATAGCGTCTCTTTTGGTACTAATTCGAGCTATGTTGCATTTTCATGTTAAAAACCAAAAATGTTTTGACTCTTCAGTACCCTGAAAAAGTAATTGGCTTGAAAATCTTTTTACTTTTGGCTCTACAAAAAATAATAAATAAATAAAATCTTCCTTTACTATTTCTACACCTCCGAAAAACTTTGTGAAAATTTGATAGAACTATAGCATTTGTAAGCATGCTCACACAGAATTACCCCTGTCATGCCTATTGACGTACCAGGGACGTTGAATGACCGTCGCTGCGACAGCTGAGGCCGGAGACCTAATAGCCATCACCGGCCGCGGCCCGATACCTCCCGAAGGAGGTACGTACTATCACCGGAGGGCGGTAACTCGACCCCCCAGCATTATTGTACCCACCAGGGAAGCGAGACTCAGCTTACTTATACGGCGGCTTCTCATCTACGAACTCGTTGTGCTCCCAGTGATGTATTTCAGCATAGTATGAAGAATCGTGGAGCCTTCTTTATCAAAAATAATATATTTATTGGACGTCTACCACAGCACAAACATGTAAAACAAACACATACACTTGCATCACAAACGTTACATCACTCTTACATCGAATTCCATCTTCAATTCATTGTTCTTTTCCGTTGCTAGGCAACGTTAGCAAAAGACAAATATGTCGTTGCCATACTATTTTGTATAATCTTTAGAAAAGAATATGCCAAACGATATTTTAAAATTAATTTCTTTTTCAGCCAAATATATTTTAAAATTAATTTCTTTTATGACCAAACGATTTTTTTATCTAATAAATTTCTTTTCTTTAAATATTTTAATAATTCTACAAATATATATTTTTATTCGTTACGAATATTACAGTAGCTAGGATTCAATGCAGCATAAGTGCAAAAGAATGTCAAAGAAGCAGACCATTTTAATACTGAAAGAAGAAGATATACTTTCTATTCTTTTCGCCTCAGTTTGCCTCGAACTCGGAACCTTGAAGAAGATATACTGATCTGATATACAAATTAATACGACAGTCGTAATATTTATGAGCCAAACGTAAAATACCGGTATTAAAATTCTGAAATGTTATTATCAAAAAAGTTTTGATAAACGGATACAACTATAATATTTTTAAATATTTTTCAACAACTTCAACTCACTCATCCTTTCGAAATAATACAAAAGTGTACCCAATCCTAAAATAAATGTAATAAAAACAGTTTTTCCAAACACGCTTTTAAAAAAAGTAGATTGTTTATTACATTAATTACACTGCGCTGAAAAAAAAAATTCGAGCCCTGATACCATTCTTTCAGATTCTTATGTAAAATGACCTCCTAAATCCAAATATGACCCCATTTTGCCCCATCACCCACCGTTTTCGCAGGACCCTTCCCCCATTCCTAACACTGTTTGGTAATTTCATGCCCGTGAATTTGATTTGGAGGGGGGAAAGCATTATTTTAACCGTTAAATATCTTCTGAGGGGCTACAGAGGTTAAAAGTTCAAAAATTTGAACATTTGTAGCAAGGGGGGGGGGATTTGGGAGGGATTTGACCCCTTAAATTTAAAAAAAAATCAATAAATATGGTAATAATGGTTTGTTGGCAATTTTTTCGTTTATTTTCTACATATTCCAGCTTCCAGACCCACCCTTTTCTTCACCCAAACACCCCACATAATAAAAATATATTGCAACAAGTTTGGCTAAAAGCGGGTGCTGGGGAGAGGTCCCGAAGCCCTCACAAAAAAGTTTGGAAGATTCACTGTACAACGTTGCCGCTCTTTATTTTTATCACTGTTCTGTAATTTTATGGCCATGAATTTGATTTGGAGGGGGGAAAGGATTATTTCAACACAAAAAATTTAAAAATAAAAATATAATATATAATAAATAATAATAATAATAGATAATATAATATAAAATATAATAAATGTAATTTATAATATAGTACCTTCATCTGGTGCTTGTCTTCCTCTTGTACCATGAAGTAGAAGTTTTTCGTACCAATGGCCAGCAGTATTCTGCCAATATGCTCGCATTTTTGAATGCAAGACATGCTCGTTTTTCTTTGCGATTCAGGTGTTTCATAACCGTTGAATCTTTAAAAAGTTGTCTAATCTGGGGGCCCACGAAAATTCCTTCCTTGATTTTAGCCTCACTATGTCGAGGAAATTTAGTTTTCAAAAA
Organism: Araneus ventricosus; assembly: GCA_013235015.1. Taxonomy (NCBI): domain Eukaryota; kingdom Metazoa; phylum Arthropoda; class Arachnida; order Araneae; family Araneidae; genus Araneus; species Araneus ventricosus. The sequence goes on from BGPR01014970.1 coordinate 8,638, forward strand.
GTTAGCCATCACCTGTCTCATCCATTGCTTTCACAAACTGTTTGATCAATCCGAATTTGATGTGCAAAAGCGACAACGTTGTACAGTGAATCTTCCAAACTTTATTTTTATATATTAATTTTATTTATTATATATTATATTTTTATTTTTAAATTTAAGTGTTAAAATAATCCTTTCCCCCCTCCAAATCAAATTCATAGCCATAAAATTACAGAACAGTGATAAAAATAAAGAGCGGCAACGTTGTACAGTGAATCTTCCAAACTTTCTTGTCAGGGCTTCGGGATCTCTCCCCTGCACCCGCATTTAGCCAAAATTGTTGATATATATTTTTATTATTTGGGGTGTTTGGGTGAGGAAAAGGGTGGGGCTGGAATATATAGAAAATAAGCGAAAAAATTGCGAAAAAAAACCAGAAAAACCCGTCATTTTTATTGAAACGTGGTCTAAAACGTGGAGATTCGTCAAAATCTCGAGTTCGAATTTTTTGACGATTACAATACTTTTTCTTCGTATACGAGAAAGTAAAAAATTGAAGAATTTGATAGGAAGTATACTTCCCACGACCTCAGAAAGAGCTGATTTGTAAACTGGTTACAACGGGAGTTCTTAGCAGAAGATCGATTACGAAATGGAAACGTCAAGAAAATAGTTATTTCGTTGAAATCGCCAAAAAAAGTCTGGATTCGATATAATTTTAAAAGGAATTAGACCAAGAATTCCTACATTTCAGCTCATCCATCTCCATGCTGTGATATCCAAAAATGGAGTATTGAAGTACCTAAGCAGTTTAAAGGGCATGTTAGCTATCCCCAACTTTTATTATCAACTCTCCGCGTAATCCCAGCTGTGATGTGAGCAGGTTACAAGCTGCAGCGAGAAATTTCCTTTTTTAAACCTACAGTCTTCTCACTCCACACCTGGCATTCAAATTAAAATCTCGTCTGGCTGCTCCCCTCTGTCTTCTAATTAATAAAAAGCCGCGTACTCCGTCAGAGTTAATTTATTCTTAAATGTAACGGAATTTAATTTTAAACTAACTTTCTTGGAAGTATCGCGTATGCAATGTTGACAGAGGAATCCATTTTATTAAAATTACAATTAAATTTTAGAGGAGAATAAGGTGGGAGTTATAAAGGGAAACTCCACTGCTCTGAATTGATTCAGAAAAATGAGAAACTGTCTATTGTATTCAGTGGGATTTGCTTCCTAAACGTGTTTAGTATTTAATTGCTGTCTTGTTTATGGCATTTAAATCATTACGTGTGGCGATGACGCACAGGCCCAGAGGTGATGCAGTGATTTGACGGGTGACATCTAATAAAGCCGGTATAAAACATTGAACAAAGATATATTGATGAGCTTGTACTAAAGCCAGATAAGGAGTCCCATAGTTCCGCAAAGAAAATATTTTTCCCCGGGGTAATGAGAGCTTTGCTCAGATACAGTATAAGATGCACCGACAAAGACCACAGAAATCTCTCCGAGACAAGCTGAAATATTAAAACCAACCGAGTTGGCGTGTAGTCACAGCCAAAAGTAAAAGGAAGCTGCGAGGAATATGCTCCCACTTTCTCTCTGTGATTCTAGAGGTCTCGTTGGCCTGTTGGTACGGTCTGGACTTGGTGATCGGAGGGCTTCAAGTTGGAAACCCGATTCTGCAAATGATCCGTCGTACATGTGAGCCTGAAGCATGCAAAATGTGACTTCGAGGATCAAAAGTTCTTCCGCTTGTGTGGTGTGGAAATTGAATATGTAGCGGTCTCATAATTTCACCAAGGCTCAAAACTACGAGGTTCTCTCTGAAACATCCCTAGTGTTGTTTCAAAACGGGGAATTAGTATAAAAACTACACTAAATGCTCCGATTCTGAGTCACTTGAATTGTTCAGCATTAAGATTTGATTAAGTTCGATATAACAACTTCTTCTTGTGCTTTTGCACTATAATCATGATAGTGGTAATGCGTGGATTTAAAGTTACAGTCAACACGTTCATGCCGGCGCTGCAATTCGTGTTTCTCTTCCATGGGTTGTTACTCTAAGAATACGTTATTTTATCGGGCGGCGAGGAGCGAAAGTGAAAAATGATAATATACCGCATCGATAAACATTCCTGCTCTTTGTTTTATCACCACTATTGCTGTCATGTTTTAGCCAGCACTTTGTTTGAAATATTTTTAAAAATTACATAAAAGTAAATAATCAATTATGTTTATATTATCGAATTTATTATATAAGTTATGTTTATAATATTGAGTTATAAAACCAACTTTTTCAATTAATGTACGCGAAATATACATTGTTTTAATTTTCAAATATATGGAATTTTTTTCTAGTTACTAAAAGAACTAAACTGTTGGTGGCACGCACCGCCTGATGAAACATTAAGTGCGAGCCACCAGTGGCACACGCCGCGTGATGGGACATATCAGTGCGAGCCACCGGCGGCACGCGCCTGTGTGATGGGATATATCAGTGCGAGCCACCGGTGGTACGTGTCGCATGATGGGACATAACATGTTGGTAACAGTTGGTTATTCCGAATTCCTACGTCATCTGCCTTATGACGTATTTTGCGTCACAGCAGGTATATAAGTTCCACTTGGTTTCACTGTACCTCTCTAGCTTCTTCTATTTTGTGATGCAGATGCAGCATAAGTGTAATAAGATGCTCTCTACTCGTCTGCTGTGATGTTTAGTAAGTTATGAATCAGTAAACTCGAGTAGTTGTGTTTAAACTTTATGTTTTCGTAGACAAACTATTCTACTTAACGTTATATTAATTTCATTATGACTTTCAATAAAGAAAGTGTATCTATCGCATGTCTGTTATTTCAACGGCTTCCAATAGTGCGAGCCACCGGTGGCACGCGCCTGTCTGATGGGACATATCAGTGAGAGCCACAGGTGGTATGTGCCGCGTGATGGGACATATCAGTGCGAGCTACCTGTGGCACGCGCCGGCGTGAACGTGTTAAGTCAGTTCATATTGTAATGAACTTAGAGATTTTCTATTAGTGTCAAGAAATTTTGAATGGAAAGACTTATGAATATTGTGTAGATGATTTTGACTTTTTTGTATACGAAGTATAGGAACAGAAGGTATTGCAATCGTAAGAAAATAATAATTGGATATTTTGATGAAATTCTTCGTTTTAGATCTTTTCTGGGTCTGAAAAGCCATTTTTGGAATTATGTCTTTCTGTGACTGTTTACTAAAAATGGAGTGAGTTAGAGAATGGAAATGTTGCTTCCGACTTTCAAACCTGTTCTGTATCAACGAAATCCAACAGAAAGTCTATCTGTCCATCTGTGTGCAAGAAAAGATGTTAAATTAAAAAAGCAATGAGCTAGAATGGGTGAATTGTGACAAAAGGTTTTATTTCTAGAATTATTGGTCGGATTCAAATAAATTTTTGACGAAATCATCTGAGTCAAATTTCGACTATCAGTCGGTCGGTCTATTCTTGTATACATGGTACAAAAATTCAATATCTGCATAAGGTAGATGCATAGTTTCATTATGTGATCTTTACTCCAAAACTATTGATCATTGTTAAATCTTGTTTTAAATCCATCGAAGGGTTCATGTACTGCTCTAAAATATTTAATCTGTTTCCTGTAATGAACGACGAACATAAACACAAAACGTGCCATATTGTATAAGTATACGAGAAAGTCGAAGGGATAACAATACCGCTGATTCTTTCATAAAATAATTGATGCAATCATTCCCAAAGAAAATTCAGCTTAGTCCAAACAATAAATACTTCTGAGTGCTCATTTATATAATTGAATTTTACATATCTTTGAAAGGAAATCTCTAACAGACGCGCTTGAAAAAAAGCATTAATTTTGTTCTCTTTTCAAGACAAAAGCCTGGTATCGACAGAAAGCGTCCTCAAATGCATTTAACCTGTGTGTAAGGATAGACAAGGCGAATGTTTCATCTTTTCTAACTATAGTTATCTTTGATGTTATTTCCCGCATTAGAACTTATTGCGGAAATTATAAGGGCTTGTTTAACTATTTCTGTCAATACTATTAGTTATCCAGGCAACCCCAGCTGTGATATGAAGGCATGCTTTATTCTGTAGTTTTCTATATTATACTGGATGGTCGTAAATTGCTGAACCCATTTCAAAAATTAATAAAAAAAAACTAATAACGTTACAAATAAGGTTTTTTTAAATGCGAGAGCACATAAAGTTTTTTTCGAATAGGTGGCGTATCATTACGGCGTTCTAAATTTGATATATAAAATAAAATCAAAACACAATATACACATTATTGATTTTCTCGCTTATTTTTCTTGCGATAATGGCATTTTAACTGTAGAAAAAGAGTACAGAGTGCAGAATTTTCGAATAGGTAGCGTACCATTACGGCGTTCTAAATTTGATACATAAAATAAAATAAAAAAAAAGATACACAGTATTGATTTTCTCGCTTATTTTTTCTTGCGATAATGACATTCTAACTGTAGAAAAACAGTACAGACTGCAGAATTTTCGAATAGATGGCGTACCATTACGGCGTTCTAAATTTGATACAGCGACAGATTTCCATACGCAATGGCTACCGATCAGCAGAAGGCAATGCGCGTTTTCTGGTTTCCTTTTTCTAGTTTTTCTTGAATATTTTTGAAAAATATTCAGTTTTTACACTACGTGTGAACTGACATATTAAAGAGCATAAATGTCCCCACAAATTCAAGCTTTTATTTTTTTTCTAGCTTCTTTTCGCAGATAATAGATGCCAAAAATGGGAGATGTCCAATAATTTACGACTCTCTAGTCCACCATAACGACGTGTTTTCTATCTGAAAAAAACCCCTTTTCAAATGCGCTCTCATTTTAAACCAGCGGGAGTGGTCTCCCCTAAACTTTCTCGTATACTTCTCTGAAAAGGTGCTGTTTCCCCTCCCCCCCGCATGGATAAAAAAATTCGAGCCTATTGTAACCCAGGATCCAATGACTATCAGAAAATATTTAGGTAAAAAATCAAATTCGAAGAGATGCGTTCCGATTAAATGCATACCGATTTGTACTCTTTCTTCGCTCAAGGACAATCCTTCCGCGTGCACAGATTGCTACCAAGTACGCATGCGTATGGAGAAGCGGATGAAAAAAAAGCGCCAAGCAGGAGTCAATAAATATCGTGCACAGAAGATTGCGTCCAATACGCATGCGTGTGGAGACAGCGGACGCGTTGGAAATGCGATTATACAGACCGACAGACAGTCAACCTTTTGACGGATTTGGCCCAAAATTTTATACGGACCTACATTCATGACGATAAAACTGTGTACGAAATTTTATCCATGTAGCTATTCAAGTTTTTGAATTATAGCGTTCGCATGACCGCGGACATGCAGACAGACAGACTTCCAACTGACGGATTTTGTCCAAACCTACAAATTATGTTTAAAGACTTCATTCCTTTATCTCTAATAGTTTCCGAGTTATCGTGTTCACAGACACACACACAGACATACAGACAGACATAATTACAAAATTGTGTTTTTCGGACTCAGGGAGGTCTAAAACGTGGAGATTCGTCAAAATCTCGAGTTCGAATTTTTTTACGATTGCAATACTTTCTCTTTGTATACTTCGTTTACGAGAAAGTTAAAATCCGCAGTTGAAACATTATGAGTTTCTTTACATTAATTTTTGAAATGGGTCCAATAATTTATGACCACCGTGTATTATTAGAGGCGAATGTGATTTTATTTATGTAATCCGTCTCAGAGCTCTAACGTCTTGCATTCTGGTCTAAGATAAAACTTGGTATTGGTGTGTTTTTTCACTCCAGTCAAAAAACATTTTAAAATCATTTTTTAAAAAATCGGGTCTTTAAGGGTTAATTATCTAAAAATTGATAGAAATCGTAGCGTTGATCCTCAATAACTTCGAAAAACATTATCGCACAATTTTTAAGCCACTGTGGTATTAAAAAAATTAGCTCTTCAGTGATACTTAAATTTTATTTCCCTACAATTTTTTTTATGGCTCGAACGAGTTTATGACGATATTAATTGCATTTTTTTGTGTGTACGTTATCGTTACTATAATTTAAACTAACTATTTTAAAAAATATAAAGACAGAGCAATAAAATCTATAACATCAATGATGTTTTTTGGTAGAAGTTCGGATTTACGTTTAGTTTTTTATTGATACTAGCAGTACGCGCACGGCGTTGCCCGTGGAATCAGGACTTCAACAAAATGAAAAAAAAGCGCCCACAATGACACGAAAAAGTTTTGAAAATAAAATCAAAACAAAAGGTACACATTATTTGATTTTCTCGCTTATTTTTCTTCGAGATAATGACATTTTAACTGTAGGAAAAGAGTACAGAGTACGTTAATCTGAAACAATATTAAAAAATTGCAAATTGAAAATGATTATTATACAACGAGCAGAATATGAGAGACAAATAAACACGTTAAAACACAATCGAAAATAATAATCGAAGTCATTCAGTTGAAGATTATGACGTATCCTGCGCTCTGCACCGTCAGCCAATGAAATTGCAACAATACATGTTGGGAAGGCTTCGGAGAAACTTCCGCGGGAGAATGCTCGCTAGAGAAAAAAATCTCTTTGAATTGACCAGGAAAAAAATTGATTAAAAAAAACTGAAAAAGATATTTTAACCGTTCTAGTATTAAATCCGGCGGAAATGTTCCAGTCATAAGCTGAAAAAAATTTAAAATGATATCGTTATTAGAATGTCGGATGCGAAAATTTTAATAAATCTGTACTGAAAAATACCATAAAGGTGACTATTTTTCAAAAATTTCTCAAAATTTAGTAAATTAGGTTAAAAGTACTAAAAAAACTCCATTAGAACGGAAATCGATTGCTCTCTCCGATAGAGTATCTTATTTTTTCGTACAATTATCCAAAATCATACTATTGAGAAATGAGTGCTAAAAATCACTCAAAACAACACAAAACATTAAATAAAAAATTTTCTAGATTAAATTTTAAAATTCCGGCTTCGATCTGCACTCAGTCACCATTACGACTACTTGTGAGCCAAATTTCATGGTTGTAAGTGCGATAGATTCGTCTGGACATCGCGGACACACACACACGCACACAAACATTGCTTTTTTATAAGTAGAGATCACTGCTTTTCTATTGTAATGATTTAGATAACTGAGAGCTTTGTTCAAAAACACCCTTTATCACTAATTTGCATTGACGATATTTATTTATTAAACCATCGTAGGCTTCACTTGCTGAAAAAGTTTTAAGGTGCATGAAAGCCCATGGGTAAGACTCACAACACGTAAATAGCGCGTAGATCGTAGAATAGAGACAGGGGCGAATCCAGGATTTGTGTCTGGGGGGGTGGGGGTGAGATCATAAAAAGTTTGTATCGTAGTGACGAATGTCAAACCTCGTGGCTCATGTAAACCAAAACACTTTAACTTTACATACTAATGTATGTAAAAATGTGTTCGACCGCGTCAATGCTTCAAGTATAAGTGAAATGACTAGGAAAGTACGAAAATTTTCGAGCCTATCAAGCCAGAAAGAAATGTCACTTTTTCATTATTTTTTTTAAAAAAGGAAATTAGGAACAAACATTTTCAGTGATTTTAAATAAAATTAAGAATTCTGATTTTACTATGGGGGGGCTCCAGCCTTCCCCCTGGATTCGCCGCTGAATAGAGCTTAGAATTTAAAACAACGTAAACTAGTAAACTAGAATTTAGAATGTGGCATAAATTAGTAGCCATCATTAATTTATAACATACCAATTAATACTACCTACAGCTTACTAAAAATCCATAACTTCATTCACAATAATATACATAACATAAAACATAGAATAACAGAAGAAAGTTTTTAGAACAGAAATGTAACATATATTCAGAACATAACATAAATAACACTAATTTAGTACTAATACACTGACTTTATATAACACAAAGATAATCAGAAAGCGTCATTACAAATTGTATGGAAAAGAAAAGATCAATAATGATGATTATCAATATATTATGGGTTTAAATTAGTATGGATTGTTAAATTCAATAAATATAGATTGTAGACTCCTTAGTAAAGATAGAAAGTAGATAAATTTGACAGTAATTATTTTCATGCAATAATGAAAAAAAATCCAATCCGATAGAAATTTTAGTTTAGTCCAATTGTTCAATTTTTGTCGATGCTAATTTGTTCTATTGAATTTTCGCGACTCTTTTATTCGAATTTCCCAACAGGCCCTTTTTCAAAAACATTCATCAAAACACTAATTTGGAATCGCAAGAAAAATGGCTGGATTTTAAACCATCTCCAAATACGTTTAGTTTCAAAGACAGCGAGACAAACACTTATTTTTAAACTATTCTTCTTTGTGTTCGGATATCCGGAATTAGAAATCCGTAGCCATTTAAAGATATTCTAGTCTCCGGATATTCCCAGCTGTGACGGTGAGCTTGTTTTAATTTGGAGTTTTGTGTATTGTGTCAGGAGGGAAATTAACTTATTTTTTGTTCTCCCGTCTTAGCTGTTCACACCTGGTATTGAAATTAATATCTCATTTACTTCGAAACTTGGTGTTCTAATTAATAAACGGATCTCGTATTCGGTCTCAGTTAATGTATTCATAACTGTAACGGAAATTAACTTGAACTTCATTTCTGGGAAATATCGCTTAAATATAAATTAAATGCAGTGTTTGGAATGGAAGGCGCTTTATTAAAATTGCAACAGAATTTTAGTTTCAGAGAATAATTAAATAGGAACCATAAATGAGAAAATTCACACTTTCTAAGATTTAGAGGAAAAATATATGAAAAAATTTCTGCCATACAGTATTGTTGGTGAGGGATTATTTTCACTGTTTACTTGTTATTAACCCTTCAACCGGCTGAAACAAGGTCACTCTCTGATGACTATTCTAAAACTGGTTCCGTAGCAGAAAGTCGTTCTTCGATTATTACTCTTAAACCGGCTCCGGCGTAGAAAGTTGCTCTCTGTTTATTACTCGAAAACCGGCTACGAAACATTTGCGTTCACCATTTAGCTACAGAGAGGCCGTTTTCAAAGCATTCAGCTGAAATATTTTTGCCGTTCAAAGGGTTAAAGGAATAGAATGCCAGTGTAGACATTTTTATTTTCTCATACACAAAATATACTAAGAGAAAAATTGTAACCTTCAAAATATTCACCCTCAACATTTTGATGAATTTCAAAGTTCCAGACATCCTTCTGATTCCGAAAAACACACACAGGACATGGACAAAATAACGGAAACATTTATAAATATCTAATGTGTTTGCGAAAGGGTGCCCTATTAATAACAAGCAAGTGTGATTAACACTTCCTTTCTGTGTATAACTAATGGTAATATCAGTCTACTGTCAGCAACCTGTTGTAAAGCTGTAGTTTTTTCATAGCAGTGCAAAATGGAAACCTTCACACACTTTGAAAGACGACAAATTGTTGACATTCGTCTAGTTGGATCATCAATAACCACAACGACAAATATTGGGACCATTTTTAGAGCTGCAAGTTCCAAGGTCGTGGCTGCACCGTATGCAACAACCTGAGCCAAGAATAAGTGAGGATGAAAGTCAAAGCTTAGTGAAAGTGAGATCTAACCAGCGGGAGTGGTCTCCCCTAAACTTTCTCGTATACTCCTAACACATGTAGAGAAAACTAGAATAATAAAAGACGTCAAATAAACTTTCGTCGCAAGTAAACCAAAGTTGGAGCCACGCGTGGTTTGAAGGATCAAAACAAATTCAAATCCCCTGCGCATTCTTCTGCGCAACAGGACCTGGAGAGACTCCCTAAATGTTCGCTTCCTTACAATATCGCTTCAGAATTGGTTTTTGGCAAACTGCCAAGTTTCGGAGCGTCCGTTCTCTCTCCAATACGCACCAGTAGGCATGCGCAGGGAGTTAGTTTCAAAACTGAACAAGTATGCGATTATACAAACCGACAGGCAGTCAACCCTTTGACGGATTTGGCCCAAGATTTTATACGGACCTACATTCATGACGATAAAACTGTGTATGAAATTTTATCCATCTGGCTTTTCAAGTTTTTGAGTTATAGCGTTCGCATGACCTCGAACATACAGACAGACAGACTTCCCGTTGACGGATTTTGTCCAAAATTTGATAGAAACCTACAAATTATGTGTAAAGACCACATACCAAATTTCATCCCCGTAGCTCTAATAGTTTTCGAGTTATCGTGTTCACAGACACACACAGACAGACATAATTCCAAAATTGTGTTTTTCGGAATCAGGGAGGTCTAAAACGTGGAGATTCGTCAAAATCTCGAGTTCGAATTTTTTGACGATTACAATACTTTCTCTTTGTATACTTCGTATACGAGAAAGTAAAAAGGAGATGACCTCGACCAAAGTGACCACAAAACTCAACCAGCATCTACATATTCCAGTTTCAACAAAAGTAGTTGAAAGAGAATGGCACAAACAAAAAAAATCTATGGCAGAGTCGCAATGGACCTTATGCACCGTTTGGGTTCGAGAGTATAAAAAAACAGCTGTGGAGGAATAAACAAAACGATCGGCCAATAAGCGACTCGGAAATAAAAGCAGTTCCGAGTCAGCTGTTTAAGACTGACCAATAGCTGCCTCCGGCAGGTCACGTGTCGGAGGATGTGACGTCACATGCATAAGGTCCATTCCGCAGCCTCTTCTGACTGATGTGGATGCAAAACGTCTTCTCAAGTGGTGGCACGACCATATAACCTGATCGAACGACCCATGGAAGAAAGTGGTGTGATCCAATGAATTATCGTTCACACAATTTCAGACAACAGGATGTCTGGAGAACGCCTTCGCAAGCGTATGATCAGAATGGACCTAATGTATGTGACGTCACATCCTCCGACACGTGACCTGCCGGAGGCAGTCATTGGTCAGTCTTAAACAGCTGACTCAGAACCGCTTTAATTTCTGAGTCGCTTATAGGCCGATCGTTTTGTTTATTCCTCCACAGCTGTTTTTCTATACTCTCGAACCCAAAGGGTGCATAAGGTCCATTGCCTTCGTCTAACAGTGAAGCATAAAGACGGTTCTATCATGATTTGGGCAATGATCTCATGGTTTTCTGCTGACCTTATCGTCATCCTATGCGGACATTTTAGCCGACCAATTGCAACCTATGGTGCATGCGTTATTTTCATGTAATGATGCAGTTTTCACTTTGACCAGATGAATCTTAAGCAATTTTCCGACATCGCTTTATAGGCAGTGTAAGTTATCCAGATAAACAAAGCAACAAATTTGAGCATGTACCTGTGGACGAGTTTTCTAGTTTGTTTACTTGCATTAAAAAACCTTTTCTTTATCTGCTTGTATGTTGGACTTCCGTTTTAAAGATTGCATTGACTTAGCATACACCGGAATTACGTAGTAAAGGCACTTAAATGTAAACAAACAAAGCAGAAAACTCGTCCATACATCAGTTTGTTTCTTACAATGTATAACTTTTGATTGGCATTTTTTAAAAATATTAATATTAAAATTAAGAGTTAAATCTAAGTAAACTATCTAAATTTATCGGTGAAAAACTTTCAAAAATCAGTTTTGTGACTGTATTATAAGTATTATTAAATTTATCAGAGGCATAAGTTTAATGAATTCAAGAGATTTCAAAAAGACTTTTATTATTATGGACAAGTTTCCTGTTTTGTTATTTTGGGTGCACAGAACTTCCATGCCGAAAATTAGCTTCCGCTTTCTCATGGACGAAGCATAAAACTGGAAATCGGTCCTGAGCCCAGAAGTGGGATATTACCCATATAAACAAAGCATAAAATTCGGCCATTCTAGAAAGAAGAAATTATTTTTATTTTTCTGTCTTTAATTTATAACTTATTAATATAAGTATAATTGAATCTTGAAATCAATTTTACTGAAATTCACTACCATGTGGCATCATTCGTCTGGTACTAACATTAATCGATTAATTGATAATTATGTTCTGCAATTATTAAAATAGATGCTGTTATACGTTACACACAAGTGTACAAAATTTCAAACCTCTTGCGTATTAGAAAGTGAGCGAAAACTAGATTACAAAATTCCTTTTTACTTTCTCGTATACGAAGTATACAAAGAGAAAGTATTGTAATCGTCAAAAAATTCGAACTCGAGATTTTGACGAATCTCCACGTTTTAGACCTCCCTGAGTCCGAAAAACACATTTTGGGAATTATCTCTGTCTGTGAACACGATAAATCGAAAACTATTAGAGCTACGGGGATGAAATTTGGTATGTGATATTTACACATAATTTGTAGGTTTCTGTCAAATTTTGGACAAAATCCATCAACGGGAAGTCTGTCTGTCTGTATGTCCGAAGTCATACGAACACTATAACTCAAAAACTTGAATAGCTAGATGGATAAAATTTGGTACACAGTTTTATCGTCATGAATGTAGGTCCGTATAAAATTTTGGGTCAAATCCGTCAACGGGTTGACTGTCTGTCGGTCTGTATAATCGCATACTTGTTAAGCATTAGTTTCAATACCGATCTCCATACGCATGCGTACTTAGCAATCTCTGGTACCAAGCGGGAGGATTACGTCACTTTGTCCTTGAGACGGAGTTTGTGATATATATGTTTTATCTCCTGTTTTGTTTTCGCTCGCTCGTATAATAGCGGATCTTGCTGGAGTGTGATGGAAAATAAATATTGCTAAGTTTTAATACATAGGCATCTCTTTTAATATGATTCTTCACTTAAATATTTTACAATCACTATAATCTGCAATGAAAAACCTTCTGATATTCGTTGCATTCTGGATTACAGTAGGTTCGATTTTTTTATCCACGCAAGGGGAGGGGAAATGACAAATTTTTGAGCAGTATACGAGAAAGTTTAGGGGAAGCTACTCCCACTGGTTTACATAGTATATAAAAAAGGCGCGAAAATTAATTCGAATCAATAAAACGAAAAATATCTTTAACTCAATTGAATGATTATCTTAAGCAATTGATAAGAAATCAGTTATCAGCTCGGAATATGGAAATCATTCTGTTTTTTTAATTAAAAGCGAACGTTCTTATTCCAAAAAAATGATTTTATAAATTAATTTAAAAGGATCAAACGATATTTGGAATATGGAATATAATTTGATTTCTTTCGGAATTCGAAAACAAGTTTCTTCTATCAACATATTTTGTTTAACTTTTTTTTATTGCGATGCAGTCGGCGATAACTTTTAACTTGCCGATTGAATTTTATTTACTGCATTCTAAATATTTAGATTAATTACATTTTTCTCACTTATTTCAAACGGAGAAAATAATTGCCGAAAGTTGAAGTACATTAAAAAACAAGAAAATAGAAGCAATTATCAAGATCAATAAAAATAATAAATGCACTGTAAAACTAGTTCTAAGAAAACTGCTTAAGATATGTAGATTGTTATAAAAAAAAGAAGAGGAGAGAGAAATGAAAAATGCATAAAAAAGAAATCTTTGAAAAGATTTTTTTTCATGTAAGCGTACATGAATTTTCTACTCTTGAACGTTTTCAATATTTTTTTCGATAAATATGTTTCTGTTTAATTACTTCAGAAGATAGTTCTACTTAATAAATATTCAATTGAAATCGTGACCTTTGAATTTCCGCAAGGCAAAGGATAAGTTATTCTTTTGTTTTTAAGAGAAGAATTTAAGAATTTCTAAAGGGTAAAGATAGCCTAATGGAAAACAAATTTGAATTATTTTTTCAACTTCCGTTGCTGCAAAAAATATGATCTAAAAAATCCAATACAGTAATTTGTGATGAAGTGCTTATTTTCCAGTACAGTACGTACAAATAAAACGTTATTTGCGGGTATTGTACCTACTACGAAAAAGTTGTTGGCAGTTACAATTTGCTCGATAGTAGACTGCTTATACCAAATGTAAAATATCTAGAAGACATAATTCCGATAACTCTAACAACATGGTTTTATTTTTTCCAGCATATGTTGTATAAATTTGCATCAATAAGTGAAAATAAAACAGAAAACGCATTTTTAAAAGCATTTATGGCCTTTAAGTTTCAAATAAAAACTAGTCACTTTCGGTGACCAATTTTTATTAATAGCGTGTGTGGCTGTGCTTGTAACTTGGCAAATTGGCGGCTGTGGAGGCTGAGGGACCCCGCCAAAGTTGAATTTTACGATATATCTTGAAAATGGTGGGCGATGGAGGCTGGCGACAATTGATGAGATATCTAGGGGTCATAAGCTTTCACTTGAAATAAAAATTGTCGAAATTGGTACTGTGGTTAGGACTGTTTAACTCTTTAATCCAGAGGCGACATTTTTCTTCTAACCCCTTTAAAATCGGGCCTTTTTGAGAGGATACGACTTGAATTGGACTCTCCCAACCTGGGGAGTCATTTACCCCTCCACCCTTTGCTATAACCGTCCCTTAAGGCACATGGAAATGGGCTGTGGTTGGCAAGGATAATTGGCCCCCCTACCGCGCTTATCTCCGAAGCGATCTCAGAACCTCCCCTTCCCTCAAAAGAAGCCAATCGCCTCGTCGCTGCTAAGGGGAAATTTTGAGACCGCCTCCTCGATGTGAGAGGGTTAAAGGTTTTTTCCCCCATAGAGAATGTGCAGTAAAGTAGTGTTCATTCGATTTTTCTCGGAAACGGAGTGTTGTGGGGGTAGGTGACCCTTGATCACATATCTAGTGGTCATAAACTTTCATATGGCATAAAAAATATCGAAATCGGTTCAGAGGTTCAGGCTGTGGAACTGACCCTCTAGCTTTGACACAATTATTTTAAATACATACATAATTAATTTAAAAACATTCATATTTTACTCACAAATTCTTCTCTAAAAATCTACCTTCTTTAATTCAAAAGTTGGTAGGTGAATGATTTTATTTATCAGCTTTTAAAATATTCCAAATTAGTTAGAAGGGGATAATTTTGTTTAGTTTAGTTATACAGAGGGTGTTCGACCATTTTTAGAACGATTTTTATGGTATTTTAAGAACCATTTTACATACTTTTTTTGTGTTTGAAATCTTCAGTTTGATAGTCCGTATTCTTAACTATTATTCTACATCGTAACTTCCATGACAATAATGATTTTTGTGGTATCAGAGGAGATATTTTGTCCCATTTCCTCTGAATAGCTTTCCAAAGTCCAGAAAAGGTCAAGTTAGGACAATGCGGTTTTTAAAAGTATAAAATCTCAAAAACTCATGGGTAGTATAGAACTATTTACCAGGAATATCAGTGAAGGTTATAGTCTTAATACCCATCTTTCGTTCTATTTTTTTCCACGAAATGAACAGTGGATTGTGATGTGAGGCTGCTTGCTCTGTTTTAATGCAGTTCTACTCATTGATGGCATTGTGGGTAAAGAGATGTTATTTCATATTTGAAGATTGTGGATTAAATATGCTCCTGATAGTATGCGGAGTCGATCGAAACATTTTTATCCACTCTCTTTACTTTTATTTTGCCATTATGTGAAAAAGCAGCAACAATCATAGTTTCCTGAGGAAAACTTTCTTCAGATATTTTGAACCGTGTTTTAAGATTTGTTTCTCATCTTTAATGATAATAAATTGATTTTTTTTTCTTGCAGTCATTTAAATAAACTCAAGCTTCATCTATTGTTACAACAGTTTTTCCATTTTTGTCCGAATAAATGCTTTTCATAAAGAATTCTGCGGCGTGTTCTGCATTAAGCGATATGACGTGTTGAAAGACGATGAAAATTGTATTTTTTTTGCCTTTTTGGTATTCAAATCAGTGTTAATAATTTTGTTTATAGTTGATACTGAGCATTTTAATGATTTTTCAACAAATCTTTGACTAGGAGGATTTTCTTTTAACATTAAATATCACACCTTTGCAATATTCGAAGAACTGCGTTTTTTTTCTTGGATACGTATTTGGAATAATTCTCCCACTTGAAACCAAACTTAGACGATTATTTCCTTTCTCATTAACAATATTATTCATTGTGGCTTTATATATAAAAAAAACCATGGCTTTCACAGCGTTTTTAAATGACTGAATAAAATTAACTCTCTTTGAAAAGAGAAAAAAACGCTGCCTTCCATCCACCGCTTCTTTAAAGCACCATTTTGCATGCAAACAAAAATTTTATGTTGCAAATGATAAATTATAGCTCCAAAAATGTAATTGTTGCGAAAATGAATTTCTCCAAGCAAACGAATTTTCACTACAGCGAAACAAAATCGTTCTAAAAGTGTGCGAACACCCTCTGTATTTACGTCGGGATTTTGAAGCAACACAAGACTGCAACAGACAGGGGTGTAGTGGAGGCGGAACGCCGTTCCGACACTGCTTTTTTCCCATGAGAAATAATGAAGAGAAAATTGTGAAAATGTCCTTAAAACAGCGTAATTTTTTTCATCCAGGTTAGAGCTTTCCGGCACTGCTTATTTTGCGACCACACCAATGGCAACAGACCTCCTAATTTTGAACCGTGGTCAGATGAAGAGGCCGACACCAGCGCGAGAACAGTTAACTCCAAGAGATTTAGCGTACTCCAGGCCCTCTTACACGGTTGTTCCTCTGCCTCTGCGGAATCGGGTTTCGAACCTGGGACCCTCCGGCACCGAAGCGAAATCTTACCACCAGGGCAACTTGGTCCCTAAAAATGTGGCATATAAAAATCGTAATTATAAATAGGATAGATTTATCATCCCTGGAGCACTAGCTAATATGTACTTTGTATCATATTCAAATTCAATTTTGTTTTTATTAAAAATGTCCGACAGCCTTAACTTTCGTATTTCAGTTTTAATAACAATTAAACGTTAAAGATTATTTTAGCAACAAATCCTATTTAATATCAGACATTTTCTCATTAATCTCATTTTCTTGAAGACGGAAATTGCGCATTTAAATTTCTATTATAAGCCTCTTAAAAATGCACTGTAATTTTAATAAAACTCATCCGTCTCCGAAAAATAACTTTTAATATTTACGCCATAATTCCAAGAAAGGCAGTTTAAAATTAAATTCCGCAGTGTTATGAATTTATTAAGTCTCAACGAGAACTAGAACCGTTTATTAATTAGAGATCCAATTTTCTCCAGAAAAGACTTTAATAAGAATGTCAGGTATGGCGAGTGAAAACGAAAAGATAAAAAAAAGTACATTTCTCTTCCCAAATATAGAAAACGGATATAGAAACAGGCTAAAGTTTGCATTTGGGATTATCCAGATATCTGTTAGTCAAACCAGAGGGGGTGTTTTCCCCTCGACTTTTTCCATGTGTAGACATTATGCTGATTTTGTGTTTCTCTTCATTAAATATTGTTACAAATCTGTAATACCTTTTTCTGCCACGTTAGTCTTATAGTAGGAAAGGGAGATTTACAGAGATTCTTATTGGATGCCCAGCCAATGACCCCTACATTTGCGACCAATTAGCGACAAAATGAAGGTTCTGGGAAATGCTATAATTATGGCCATATCTTTTTTAGCAATCGAGAGAGAGAGATGGAGATTTTTCTGGAGAATTCCATGTGACGTCACTTATTGTCGTAAAACTATACATACCAGAAGTGCTCAAACGAGTTAACACCTCTTTCGAGTGTTGTTCGCAGTGCGAGTTGGTAAGCTGATAGACGCTGAACGCTATTGATAATGCTGTTACTGTAACTTATAAGTGATTTGCTGTGCTTGTGTTGTTAATTTCTACAAGTGCTGTTCTTTGCGTATGCCATATTTCTTTGAATATTGGAGGAATACAGTGTCGTTTCCCATTAACCACTTGTTGGACAGCATTCAACGTACACCCTCTGGACTGTTTTCGTAACGATGTAAAAGTGAAAAGGATCTCTTTGACCAATTTGGACAATTCAAATAACTCAATGCAGATCTACAATTTTAGTGTCAAAACTACATATCAAATTTCATTCATCTTGCTTATTATGTTTTTTAAAACGAGTTCATGTACACCCAGAGAGACGAATGTTGACAGAAAAGGTTAAAACCACACATCTGATACAGATCTGCAGTGTCGTTGTAAAGGTAATATACCAACTTCAGTTTAGTTTGCTGTATTTTTCAGTTATCCTGTTCACCTACAGGCATAGAGAAAAACCTCTTTGACAAATTTGGTCAAAAAATTTGAACCATATTTATAATTCTGGTTCTATAAAAAATAATATCTCTATAGGGTTGGGTAGCTCGACACAGATGTGGGCTCCTAGTTCAACTCTTTAGCTGACGACAGAGCGGTATTTTAGGTAAAGAAAGAGATAAAAGAAGAAAGGTTAAAAATTTAACAGGAATTTAATCATATAGATATATTTGAGTAAATATCTAACAATTATTTTCTCTCACTGTCAATATATATATATATTTCCTTTTTTCATCATATCTTTAATCTTCATCGTTTTCTCAATGTAGATCGCTTTCATCTTTGTTTCCATCGATTTCATAATCTTCATCGAAACTCCCCCCAACCTTAGAAGTTTGGCGCAAAAGAAAGTAATTTGATTTTTGTAAACATCCGGACCCTACATGACGCGTTAGTTTCATTCCTTTGTCACGTCTCCCGTTGGCTGCATCTCTCAGTTTTTTGTTCGTAAATTTATTTCTAATATTTGGTATTTCATTCAAATTCTTGGTTTATCATAATGTTCGGGGTAAAGGGCAGAGTTTTTAGCTTTATGCCAGCACTGTTCGCAGAAAGCATTATGATTTCACTAATTTTTTAACGGTTCGTATAGATTTTACTTACCCTGATGAGTATCTATACGCTTTTACCGATTAACTACAGTCTCTCCATTTTATTTCAACATTTATTGATTTTCATGACATTGATATATATATATATTTTCAAAGCAATGCTTCCAAATTCATCTTCTGAAACGCTTTTAAGAAACTACAACGCCGTTCTGATATAAACAATCGTTTCATAGTGCTCATAACGTAACTCCTTCTCTACGTCAGGAAGAAATACAAATCGCATGGGGTGAGATCTGGGCCGCAGGGTGGTTTTTATGTTTATACTCACAATTCAATTTCCATCTCCCACGCTCTTAGGGCCATCTTGAGGATTGAAGATTAGAAGTTTCCGTGTAAGTATGCAGGTTCTCGCTTCTTCAGAGGGTGGAATGATGTTGATATTGACTGGTTTACAGTCCCATCGGGACGTACCTCCTTATGAAAGGTGTGCACATGACATGCTCAAATTGGGATCCATTTTGAGTAGTTCCCAATACCCGTGCTATTATTTGCTGTGGTCCTGTCTATCAGCGTTTCCTGAAGACAACTTATCCAACCTATCACACTACAAATAACAGCAGTTGTCAATGCCTTGTTAGTGAAATAGACTTATATAAAAACTCCAGACTACACCTAATTTATTGGTGAAATTGCTTTATGTAAACAATTTTTGTTTCCCAGCCTTCAATTACAATAAAGATGCAACAACTACTTCTAGCTAATTGGTGAAAATGTTTTATGAAAACGATATTTATATTCCGTTCTTCAACTATAATCGAAATGCAACAACTTCAAATTTTTTTTTCCAATTTCTTGTTACTTATATTCAAAAATGTATCAAAGAATATTTTAAAGTCATAAAATATTGTTAGTTATATATAAATAATCTTTTTAGTAGTTATACCAAACTCACTAAATTTACTTTTCCTGAATGTTCCCACTATTTAAGCCTCAACATTCTTTTCTAATTGATAATAGCTGAATTCTTACGTATCATAGCTTAACGAGGTAATTACTTTATCAAAACTCTATTTATAATCCAGACTTCAACTACATTCGAGATGCAGAAACTTCAAGTTTTACACTCAATTTCCAATTTCTCTGTTTTAATTTCTTAAATGAAATAAATATTTTTTTAAATCATAAAGTATTGTTTA
The DNA here is from genome assembly GCA_013235015.1 of Araneus ventricosus. Lineage (NCBI taxonomy): Eukaryota > Metazoa > Arthropoda > Arachnida > Araneae > Araneidae > Araneus > Araneus ventricosus. Next base: position 28,542 of record BGPR01014970.1, read on the forward strand.
CCGTATCCAAACTTTTATTTTTGTATTTATATCTAATTCATTTATTTTACTTTTATTGAATATGTTCCCACTTTACAAGTTTGAACACTAATATCTATTTGATAACATTTGAATTCTTTCTTATTATACAAAGTCCCATTCCTGTATTCTTTTTGATTTTAATTGAATTCTCTAAGGTTCTTGAGGACCCATTCTAAAACAAATAAATATAAATTGTAACAAAAAGGCTTATAATTTTTCTTCACTAGAGTGACGAAAAAGTATAAGCCTTTCTTAACTGAATCTGATCTTTCTTCACTGAATCTGATCTTTCTTCACTGAATCTGATCTTTCTTCACTGATTCTGATCTTTCTTCACTGAATCTGATCTTTCTTCACTGAATCTGAACTTTCTTCAGGGAATCTTATCCTTTTTTAAAATTAATTAACAGTACCAAAGAAATTAAATTTGTTCAAATGACATAAAATATTTAACTTCTATCCACGTATATAAAATCATAATTTATTCTACGCATCTAACAGTTATTAACACTTTTTTGTAAAGCCTTAATCAATATAAAGCAAACAAAAATAGTTTTGCATTATGGCAGTGTCGTATATAACAATATTTGTTTCCAGTAGCGGACTGGGTATGAAAATAGTGGTTGCCAGGAGTCAATGGGGGCCCACTCACATCTACAATGCCACCATATATATTTTAATTTTATTTATTACAAATATAATCAATTAAAGTTAATAAGTTAGCACGCATAATGTATTTCTAACCTCAAATATTATTAATTACTGTATACACGTACTATACATATTATTGGAAGTGAGAAATACCAAATATAAATACAAATTTATGATTGAATTTGAAATAATTTTGGAGGGAATATAGCCAGGAATGGCGCTAGAGTTTTCCCGCCGAGGGGCACGACCTGCTGTTCGGGGGGACGAGTGTGATGAAGTTGGTCTCAAATTTTCGCCAGATTATTATTTATCAACTACAGTTGAATACCCCGTACAAATATTTTCCCCGACGGAATTCAAAACTTTTCCCTGATGGGGGGGCACAGCTTCCCCGAAGGGGCCCTGCCTCCGTCCCTCCTCTGGCGTCACCAATGAATATATCATACTGTATGTGTGGAACAATACTGTATTTTGCGAACCTTTTATCCACACTAAAAATAAAGTGCGAGGGAACACAGAATTTTTGTTAGAAAAAGAGTTTTTCACTTTCTCTCACACACGTATTTTGGGGGCCCACATCGACTTATGTGTAAGGGGACCCACATCGACTTATGTGTAAGGGGGCCCACTTGCCATCAGGCAAGGTGGAAACCTGGCCAGTCCGCCACTGTTTGTTTCAATATTCTAATATGTTTAACATCTATCTATGTAATTAAAACATACTATTTTAGTTTTGTTTTGTGTTAGTATATGTTCCTTTTTCAGATAATCTTGCTTGTCAAACAATAGTAAACTCGTCTCTCTAAAGGAGGCTTCCTCTGTAAACAAATTATTGTTATTAGTATAAGCAATAATATAAATCAAATCAATGTAACATTTTGTTAACTCGATGTATTTTTTTGTGTGGAATCAATAAAGATTCTCTGCGCACAACCATCCAAACTACAAACCGGAGATTCTTATCTCTGAAGTCAGGGGTGTGTCGTAGCGTAAAGTGTTTCCAGAGGTTTATATAGAGTTGTTTAGTTTAGTTTAGTTACATTAATTTTCCGCTTGGAAGCTGATCGAAGTCGATTTTGGGACTAACATCGTAATTCAGAACTGGGTCAAATTACTAGTATGACACCTGAACTGTCACCCCCTCTCCAAACTTCCGCACTATATCAACGCAAGAACCTTTAATCCTCGACGGATTTAGTGTATATGTTACCGCTAAAGTGCAGAAATCAGTCATTCTACAGATTATCTAGGTAATGTGCAGATTAACTAGGGTGATCCGTTAAAGTGCCGAAAATTGTTTCATTTCTCAAATTACCTCGGTAATCTGCAAATTACCTAGATAATCTGCACATTACCTACTAGACACTCGTTAAAGTGAAACTAAGATCTTTGCTGGAACAACAGCAACGTTTCTGTACGCTTAAATTAACATAATGTTATTTATTTATTTATCGATATCTAAAGAATCAAATTAATACAATCAAACAATCCACAAATTAGTTGATGGAATCAATCATCAATCAATTAAAAAACTATAATACAAAGAATCAAACGGTTTAAAATATTATCACAATTAAGGAAATTAACATAATGTTATTTAAGTGGAGGGAGAGGAAATGAGAGAAACAAACTTTTGAACTTTAACGATACGGAAGCCGCTAATGTGCACATTACCTAGATAAAATGCGGAAAACTCTTGATTCCGAATGTTAACGGAGCAAATAAGTTAATCTGCAGATTAGCTAGGTAATATGCACATTAACGGCTTTCGAGCTTTAGCGGTAACATATAGATAGCGGAACTTCATGGAATCGGGTCTCAAGCTACCAACCTAAGCCAAGATTCTACCACGAAGCTGCTCTTAAAGCAAGGCTCAATAATTCTTTTTTGTTTGCTCACAACTTGATAAATCTGCGGTATAAAAACCACTACTCGCTGTTTGCGGGGCTTTTGAACACAAACTTATGAATGAAACACGTTTGGCACGATGCTATGGTTACACAATGGGTAGACATTCATGCTTACATTGTTGTCAGTTCATTTGTTGGCATTGTTCGCAAATGCACTAATGCAATTTATTGTTTGTGGGACGGCCTATTCATAGCGTGAAAATATTGCAATCCTGATTTAAATTTGCAGAGAGATAAAATTAAATAAATGATCAATAATAAATAAATTCTATAGTTAAAAATTTTAATAATCTTTTAATAATATTCGAGAGCATGGTAACACGCAAGGAATATCGAACTAATTTTTATTGTTTGCAATCAATTTTGTTGTCTTGATACAACATGTCAACAAAAAAGTATAGCTTATAATAATTAAATTGCATTTGGAACGGGATATAATTGAATTTCTTTGTGTTTGAACAACTATATTTATACCAAATATCTCCTATATAAATTGCGCAAAACAATGTTCTTCTAACATTTTATGCAATTCTGTTGCATCAGGTAATCTGTTTTAATTTCTCGATTTAATTTCACTCACTGAGCTCAAAATATTAAATTAAAAATTTATTATCTTTCCCCCTCAAAATAATTTCAGAATATTGAACTGCAAAAAAAGAGGATAAGAAAAAAATATCAAAATAAATCAAAATAATTATTACATGGAAACAAGCCTTATAAAATGTCTTTAAACTACACAGAATTCGACATCTTTTTTTTTAATGAAAAAGCGAAAAATAAATTGAAGTGAAAAACATCCTGAAAAAGAAGTTTCGAAAAGAATTTTTTCCACTACTGAAGTATGCGTAAATTAATTTGCAACACTTGAACTTCTTTTTATACTTCTCGAGGAATATGTTCCGTTTAATTATTTCAGAAAAATGCTGTACTTACAAACATTCAATTGAAATCCTGACCTTTAACTTGCTAGAGGGCAAGAGATAAATTTTTCTCGGAATCCAATAATAAAAAAAGATTATTTCGAAGAAGAAAAAGTTACTCTAATTAAAAAGAAATTTGAATTATTCTTTTCAATTCCTGACACCACAGAAAATATAATATAAACAAACTTAGAAGGAGAGGGAAGGCATGATTTTTTTATCTCTGTTATCTCCTCGCTTTTTTCAAAAGAGAAATGTATTCAGATAAAATCTAATCAGCACTGTATTTCTTTTAATAAGAGAAAGAAAATCAGTGAAAAAAGTAAAATTATAGAATTTTTTTATGCGATAAAGCGGTTTATCAAAAAAACAAGAAAAAAAAATTGGCAATAGGGTTTTAGTTTTCGCTCATGTATGCTATGCAGTATTTTACCAGTATAAGAAAAAACATTCGTATTTTTAAGGGGGAAAAAAGGATCCTTTGAATTTTGACTGCTAGTTTAAGAAAGGCATCAACGAAATTTCTGCTTCAAACACGCATTTAATACCGTGGAAAGACATTAAAGGAAACATATTATAAAAAAAGTCTTCGAAAAGACAGATATACAGTGTGCCCACTAAAGTTACTTACACCACCAACTCCTTAGTTTCAGAACGACTGCAGCTATAGTCATAAATATGGCGTCTAAGTATAGTAAAGTCGTAAGGCGCTACGTCATGAGATCACTGTCAGCGTCACCTGGCGGTAAAATCCAGAGTTAGTGTTCCTATTTTGAAAAAGGAACAAGACGAGGGGAAAATGTCAATTACAAAGTTGTAGACCGTCATCGATTTAGTACAAAAAGGTACCTTGTGCACTTTAATACTAAGAACAGAAAGCTTAAATCTGTTGTTGTTGTTGGTAATGATCCCCGAAGATCAGCAGAGCTATGTCAGGTCCATGAGCCTGTGCAAGAAATCCAAAGTCAACAGAGGATTAGAAACAAGATCCTGTTTGGAAAGCCCCAGGCATGCAAGAATATGATCAGGTGTGGCCTGTTCTGCGGTACATTTTAGGCAGATCTCAAAACACTTAGAATTATGAGAGAAAGTCAAACTTCTGATATGCCCACTAAGGAAGGGAGTAAGAGTTGTTTGGTCGCGTCTGCTGCAGTCAATTGATAGACAGCCACCTGGTCGAGAACCCTGATACCAGTGGTGATACCACCGGTGGAATGAGCCAGATAGTTTTATTCCTGCTTTTAGCTCTAGAGAACAGCTCCAAGCAGGTGAGAGGTGCAGCTTAATCTTCAGTTATTTGTTTGAGATTTGCAACACTGTTAAATGACAAAACGCGTTAGAAAGAGAGAGGGAAAACTAATTATCACAAGGTACCTTTATTTTTGGTGTTCAAACTACTTTCCATCAGCCATAATACACTTTTGTTTGAATGTCACATTGCACACCTTTTAGTATATTAGGTGTCAATTTGGCACAAACATCATTAATATGTCGTGGAAGGTCTGCAAAGTTGGTGGAGAGGTCACAAACAAGAGCTTTTTAAGGTATCCTCACAGGAAAAAGTTCATTTGAGTAATTTTTGTCCGAAAAATAACATTTTCTTCTTTCGTCAACGTCACAGTTTCGGAAATCGCGAACAAACAAATATGTATTTAAGTGTTTTATTCGTAATATTAATGTATAAAAGTGTCTTTTTGTACTAAATAGATGATCCGCTACAACTCTGTGATCGACTTTCCCCCTTGTAACGTTCGAGATAGGAATGCTAATTCTACAGTTTTCCACCAGTTGGCGCTGTAAGCAGTCTCATGGCGCAGCGGATAACCTCTTTACTATACCTAGACACCACTTTTATGATTATAGCTGCAGTTTTTCTGAAATTAAGGGCGGTGTAAGTAATTTCTGTGGCCACCCTCGACAAAGAAGGGAAAGAATGAGATGATTCATTCTTAGATTGCGCAAGCGTTACGAAAATTGAATTTCTAAAACAACCAACTAATGATATTATTAGAGTATTTTGAAATATTTTCGGGAAGCAATTGGTTTAAAATGTCTTCAATTGTGGAACGAGTTCTCGTAGATTTTGATCCACGACAAATACATTTTTACATTAACGTGGACCAAACTCTAGAACAGTACCTTGTTACACCATCATGAAGCTTAATTTAAAACTGTGACTTCTAAATTGCCATAAGTAGCTAGAACCCTCTTGCATTATTGTGGGTCGAAATCTAGAATTACTAGTTATTTTTATTCTTTAGAATCATTATTGTCTAGAGTAAAATCTAGAACAGTACCTTCTACATCGCCTTCTATTACTAGTGCCTTCTTACCATTCTACTAGGACCTTCTTACACATTCACGGAGCAAAATCTAGAATTACTAGTTATTTTTATTCTTCCGAATTATTATTGTCTAGAACAAAATCTGGAATAGTACCTTCTGCCAATGCCATACTAGCACATTCTTGCATTGTCATGGATCAAAGGATTCTCTTGCTTTCTCACAGCACTCTGGTTGTCCAAGTTCGAAAATTCAAATGTCCGGAGCTACAAGTTTCATAGTAATTCTGGCGAGGATGTGGTATGGAAGCTCAGAGAATGGAATGCAACAGAGGTTGTCTAACTTCTGTTCAAAAACATCATATCCATCCCAGAATATCCCTAGAGTATCTACAAAGAGAATTGTGAATATTATTACTTGTTCTAAACATAATGAAAGAAAATTTGTCATTAAACCTCTAGACAAAAATTTTGCATCTGAAAGAATGCGACCATGAGCAGAGATGCCAATATTGATGGACCATATCTAAAAAGGTGTGTTAAATATTTCTTATAATAAACTTCGATGCAAATTAAAATGTTTTTAACCTTAACTAAGGTTAAAAATCAATTATCATAAACTCAATGTTAGATTAAGAAACGGAAAGCAATGTCATAAATGCATCCTATTTAAAACAGATTACAATAATTTCATGCATATGGTAAGTTGAGTTGCAAAGTAAGTATTTTGACGATTCAAAATTCATAGTACAAACAGTTAGGATCCTCAGGAAACACAAAAATAAACCAAAAGCCAAAATCACTGAGAAAATTATGGTCGGAAACGCTAACCAAGTGAGCAAGACGACGTTGTTCGTCGGTGCTTTACTTGTTCGTCAGTGCTAATCATTTGAATTTCCAATTACATAGGAGAACGTGCACCAATTTACGAATACTGAGATGAGATACATCGTCACTCCGAGAGAAAAGGTCGTTATATTAATAATTTCATACTAATGGACAAAGTTGCCATCTTGTGGATTTCATTTGGTTGTAATCCATTAGCCCCTCGGATCGCCGTAGTAATGACGAAAGTCGTCAATGCCAAAAAACAAGATGGTTGGCGAGGCAAACAATGTTTATTTCAGCAGCTATGGAGCTCTTTGGCATTAGAGTCTTGGCATCCGTTGGCGATAAGGGGTGCGACTAATGGATTACAACCAAATGAAATTTTTGATATACGACATTTTTCATTTTAAGTGATATTATGACAACCCCGTCGCAAAAATCTCCATCGCTACTGCCAATGTCCGCGAAATGCTGGGTATTTTAGAAAAGGCTCGTCAATCCATGCCTCGACACTGTGAAACGATTATATGTATGATAGGTAAGGTCTTAGACCAATTGTTTTCAAACTGAACATGTGCATCCCCTGTTTTAGTATAAGTTATAGTCAAATAAAGAGTTATCACCCGTTAGTGGCTTGTTATTACTATACAACTTCGATTATAAATTTAATGCTACTAATGCAAATTTATTTAAAGTAATAATTTTAAAGATTTTTTAAGATAGTAGTAGTGTATTACTACATAGTATTGAAAACAATAATCTACACTATTAAAATGCGAGAGAAAACAAATGTATCTATGCTATCTTTTCACGAACCGCTGAACTGAGAAACTCGCCGGAAGTACCAAAAGATGGGAAATAGTTCAAGGAATCCACTCTGACCATTTAAATTCCGAAATTACAATATGTTGAAAAGATATTAATTAAAAACGCCAAAACGAATGATTAATCGTCCCCTGTAAGGTCATCTATAGTGCAGAGATTATTAATCATTCACATACGGTGTTCTAGCATTTCAGTTCTTGCATTTTTTGATTTATTTCTCTTCATCATTTTGAAACGTAATAATGGAAGCTGGTTTAAGCGACGGCCTGTGTTTTGATTTATAAACATCGGAAAAAATGGTTTTCTTTCATTTGTTTCCTTTGTTTTGTCTTATGGTGTTTTATTTCGCAACGTTACTGTTATAAGGTAATAAAAAGACTAGGTTTGAAAGGACATTTAAGTTTTTTGAGGAAACAGAGTGACTTTACTTGATGAAAAAAACGAAGGAGGGCATATGAAAAAATATGGATCCCGAGCAACGCCGAATAATCAGCTAGTTAAATTATAAAATTAAATATTTATTATAAAAGTGAAAAATACCATACATTTATTGCATATCTTGAATATTAATCATGCATTTCTTTATTTTATACGTTTTGTGTGCATGTAGGTAGGTGTTATTAAAATAAATCTTTAGTCGTCGTCTGAAGTGCTGATTTTCTGTGAGTATTAAATGCAGCATTATGAATCGATTTAAATTCACTGAATGCTTTCTTACTAGTGAAGAAGAATTAGTTTTCAACTATCTTCAGTATACTGTAATGTAGTTCTATGGAATGTAGTTCTATTAGTATTCACGATGAACAAAAACAGTTTTCTTGTAACATTTTATTCTATACGATTTAAATAAAGATGTAGCGTCTGATTTATTTAACTTCCCAATTCCATTTCCAAACAGGATTGCACGCAAGTATTTAGAACAAATTCGTTTTTTTATGAATTTATTTTTTCTGTGAGAAGAAAATAATTGTAGAACTTTTTTCTGTAAGAAAATGAAAAAAATATCACGATCAATCAGATTAATAAACGGTCTAAAAGAAGTTCCTATAATTTTTTAAAAAAGCATATAGATTAATAAAATGTAATGAAAAGATGAAAACGCTATAAAAAAGAAAACTTTGAAAAAAGATTTATCCTGTTACCGAAGAATGCGTCAATTAATTTGCTAGACTTGAACTTTTTAATATTTCTAGAGGAATATGTTCCAGTTAATTACTTCAGAAGAGTGTTGTTCTTATAAATATCCAATTGAAATCCTGGCTTTTCTGTTGCTACAGGCAAGAAATACTTTTTTTTCGAACTTTAAGTTATAAAAAATTTGTTTCGCAGAAAAAATGAAGGCTTGCTGAAAACAAATTTCAATCATTCTTTCCAGTTTCTGTTGCCGCAAAAGTATGGAATAAAACAAAGCCAAAACTGCTTGGGGTGTGTGTTTTATTTATTGTTAGTTTCGAGGTTTTTTTTAACTGCATTTGAATAAAATCTAATCAGCAAAGTACTTTTTCAATAAAATAAGACTGGACTTCTTCGTATGATGAAACTTTTTGCACAGAAAATGAAATAATTCTGCAAATAATGTTTTCCAACTCATACATGTTGTACAACTTTGGTTTAATAGAAACAAATAATTTTTCTTTGCATAAAAAGAATTTTGTAAATTTCAATCAGTACATTTCTACCAAAACTGTAGATTTCTGTAAAATTTGAACAAAATCCACCAGAGGAAAATGCTTCTCTTCCCGCCTATGTTCCTGTTGATGGAAAATAGCAGAGGGTAGTGGGAAGAAACGTCGAGGTTTTAAACATGTGCATTTATTTAGTTCCATTTAATCACACATAAAAGATGAATTGTGAGCCGTAAATTCGGCTTC
>BGPR01014971.1:0-37848 GCA_013235015.1 Araneus ventricosus
GCAGACTTTTAGGACAGTGAACAGAGGGAGTGGGGACTGTTCAACGACTTGCCGCTGCCTCTTATTTTTTCCCTTTTTGCGTGTGAATGTGTCTTTGACGTCGGAGTACAGGCTGTTGACCAAATATCGTTACTACTGGAAAAATCTTGTTGAGGCCACGAAACTCCTATTGCGGCCAGCGATTGACCTTGTTGAAACATATTCTAATTCGAAGAGCCAACCTTGTTAAAAATGCCTGTTTATTGCTTCATTCGGTATTTGGTATTTTCGGCAAAATTAAATTCTTAGCGCTATTTGGAATCGTGAGCGTGGATGGCTTTCTGGTGGGCCATTTGGATACCAAAGTGATTCCACCGATATGGGTATCAACCAAAGAAAGGTTGTCACGTTTTTCAATTGCCTTTTCCAAGCAAAATATTCTTAAGTTCTTCTGTGGAGATTAGTATTTCGAGAAAAGCAGAAGTGTCTTGGTAGTGACTGTGACAGCGAGTAATTGTTGTTGTAAAATTACTCATAAAATAGATCTGGAGGGGTGAAATTTTTACACCTTTTTCAAACTTCTAATATTTTCCCCAATTAACACACAGCGCGCTTTATATTTAACTAATGAGATAAACTAAACACACCAACATTCACAGATCATCAGAGAGCAATGCTTAGAAATACGAGTGCAATTGACAGTTGTTTTCGACAGTCCATCTGAAGTTGCAAGATCGCATACACCTCAGTTATTAGAAGTTTGTGCTTAGACATAGTGAGCGTATGCCACGGCATGATGTTTTTCTGCTAAGATAAAGATGCTTCAAATTCTTCCAAAGCCAAAACTCGCATGGATGAAGTTCTGGGTATCAATGAGGTTACGCGTGACGAAAGTATCACCTGATGACATATTCCTCTGTAAACTGTATTTTCAAAACATCCTTACCATGACATGAAATTTGTGGAGGAGACTCGTTTTGCATAAAGATTATATGTGTAAGGCACTGATGGGCTTGCAGAAGCGGAGCAATTTCTTTCTCAGCGCAGGCCCAGAAAAAATAATGCCATACCATCAGTTTTGTGGAATGCAATATATCACCTAAGATTGAGCCCAGATTTTGTGATCCGAAATTTGGTAATTGCGAGTATTCACTGGAAGGTTCAAACAAAAATAACTTCAACAAACAATAAAACTTCACCTGTCCAGAGGATGTTGCAAGGTCATTTTGAATGGACCCCACAATGCGGAAGAACACACTACGTAACAAGAAAATGTAATGGAAACCGGTTTCGTGCGTTAAATTCAAGTGAAAGCAATTGCTGTACAAGAGATAGTTTGTACGGATAATATCAGAGGATATTTCAGCAAGATATTATGGAGAATTGAACATGATATATCCAACGCCTCTGCTACATGGCGGACACTTATGCCTGCTTGAAAGTTAGAGACTCTATTGCCCTCTACTTTAACGGCGACTTTCTGGAGGCTTTCCTAGTTTTTCCTGAAGCCTAAACAAAAATGTGGACCATTCTCTCCTGAAAATCCACCAGTAATACTCCCATATATGGTATAAGCTAAGACAATCTACCCCAGGCGCTACCTAGGTGCTCCAAGGTAGATTTGATCAACAAAAAATGCCCCATTTCCCTTTACTTTCCCCCTAAATGTTGACTTATCCCAGATAGCAAAGAAGGTTGCGGAAAGGTTGCCATTTCACTTTCCATAGGCTGTCCGCGAAAGCATCTCCACGCAAACAGTTTCGGAAATCATTCCGCAAAATTGACGCAGATAAGCTTTTTATGAACCACCTGTCCCATCGTGTGTAGCCCCGTTCGGTATAGTGGTTATTGCATTTGCCTGCCGACTCCAGGAACGCGGGTTCGATCCCCAGCTCGGAGGAATTTGAAGTTTGTAGGAATACGGCTTTGAAAAGGGCGTTCCTCTCTGTAGGAATACGGCTTCGGAGAGGGAAGGGGTCTTATTTTTTCCGCCGAAGAAGGGCTCTTAACAACCTTTTGAAAAGGCATGAAACAAGCTTGAGGAAAGCCTGAAACGAGCTTGTAATAAAAGCTTGTGGAAATCTTACTAAAAACCTTACAGAGAAAACCTTGTTTCTTGTTGACTAGCGAACCTTTCCGCTATCTTGCCGAAAGGTTCAACCCTTGCCATGGAAACCTTTTTGACAACCCTTTACCCTTGCTGAAGACAAGGTTTCCAAAACCTTTTAGACAATCTTTCTTTGCTATCTGGGATGTACTTGTTGTATTTACTAGAAGAAAGGGGATTAGAACTACAAGCATATCGGAACCATATTAGTACCATTCGATGCCGGAGGGTCCCAAGTTTGAAACCCGATTCAACTGAAGATTTACCACGTATGGGTCCTATTGCACGCTACAATAATGAGTAATGGCCGAATATCTTGCCGCTGGAGTGGTGCCGAGGTTTGGAGAATTGATGACAGCTGAAGTGTCGTCCTTGTCATCTGACCGCAGGTCAAAATTACGAGATCCCTCCCGAAACAGCCCTCGTGTTGCTTCAAAACGGGACGTTAATATAACCAAAACCAAATCATTACTGAAAGATGAAATTTTAACTTTAATCATTGTTTTAGAGGTTCTTTAATATTTTAAACGACTCTTTTAAGATTTCACCTCCTTACTAATTCAATTTACGGCAAACGCTTTCCGTTTATGTTTCTAAAAAAATATGGTTCCTTGTTTCTTCATTTCAAGTTAAGATAAAATTTATTTATTCCTTTTAATAATTTTCAAATTTTTCAGAAAACTTCAAGGCGACATGTCTTAGTTGAGCGCTTTACAGAATAGCCTAATTCGATCCTTTAAATTAAATAGATATAATTGTATTTGTCAATCGATATCAGACGAGTAAATACTATTCCTGACACGTTTACAAATAGAACTAAAATAAGAAAATCATCCTTGTCTCCTCGGTGTCTAAACTACAGCAATCATTCTGGAGCAAGTGAAATTCAATTTCGTTCAGTCCAGAAAATATTGGATGTGTGCAAGCGTGCCTTAGTTTCATAAATATCTGGTAAATTGCAAAAGTGATAGGTTAACGTCAAAAAATGCCTCCCGGAACGTGTTTGGAATTAGTTATTTGATTAAGAAGGGTTGTTTCCATTTTTAAAAAATGTTTTGAAAGCCATTTGTTTTAGTTCGGTATAGCAAAAATGATTTTTATGATTGTGGGGAAAAAAATTTTCATGTGAAAAAAATAGAAACACCAATAATTTCACGATATAAGAAACACATTGATTTGTGGCAAACAATTAGAATTCATTTTAAATATTGAATAAAATGACGAAAATTAATATATAAAAATAATAGAAAGAATCAAAAAGACGTATTTTCCTTCATTATTTACATGAGATAGACATCGTGGCGTTACTTCTGCCTTACGTGCAGGACTGGATTTACGCATTTCTACTCCCAAGGCCAAAGCATATTGTGCACCCTCTCTCAAAAAAGTTAATATAAAATACTGCAACACCAAATTTGGAATATTTCTTTTATACGTGGAGTTTGCTAAGTGTAAGAGAGAAATAATTGCTTTTTGCCTGTGAATAACAAGACAGTGCAAGCTATAGGAAGGGAAACTTGAATGTATCGTACAATATATTTAATATAAAGAACGTAAATTTGAAATGCGAAGCACGCAATTTAACAAAACATCATTTTATACAACCTTTTCAAAATAATTCCGAAAAATTTGTAAATATTTAGTTTTACTTCTTCTGTGTGCGTGCCCCCTGCGGTTGCGCCCGAGGCCATGGCCTAGGTTGACCCTATGGGAAATCTGCTCCCTCCCACGTGATCACAAAGGTTCCTGACGTCATAACACAGCGCAAGACAACGAGCACTTAGATGTTCATTACATGCGGATATACTTTTGTCATGAGATTGTGACGTCATATGAACATCTGTGACGTCGTTAACATATTTTTGCAGTAGTATTTTGCAGCAATACTTGTCATTTTATCAATAAGACATTAAAAGAAGTTCCTCAAATTCAATAGCAATGTAATTATGTATTTATTTTGTAATGATGTGCCGAAACGGCTTTATGAAATCGAATTTCTCTAAAAAACACAATTTGTTTTTATTATACAGGGTGATTATAAAGTTAGTATACACTTTGGTTCATCTTTGCTAATTGGATTCTATTTTCAGATAATCTTGAAGAATGCTGACAACAGAAAATAAAACAACCGTTATTTTGTGCTCATTCGCGTGAAATGAGGTATAAGCAACAGCGAAATCTTTCACCCACAAAGTCGTCCTTAGGCTCGTCAAGAATATTGTGAACGTCAAGCGTAGTGGGAGTGCTAAAGACGAAGAATTCACTAGAAGACCGTCTGTAACTCAAGAATTGTAATACAGTTTGATCCATTGATTGAATTGTCCGGACACGTCAAAGTTTCTATACGAACGGAAACCCAACATTGCCAGTGTAAGGAGAGTAGTGAGTTGCTGAATGACATTCACCTCATGGTAATATAAATAAAAACGAAACTGAAAATGTCGAGATGCCTCAAAACGGTACAAAAGTAAATAAAATTTATTTTTTCCTGACTTTCTCATATACGAAGTATACACTGGAAGTATTGTTATCGTTAAAAAATTTCGTCTCTAAATTTTGATGAATCTTTACGTTTCATAACCTAACTAAGTACGAAAACACATTTTTGGAGTTATGTATGTCGACCAGTGAACATGATGACTCAAAATCGCAAAGAATAAGAGGCATGGAATTTAGAATGTAGCCTTAACACCAAACAAACTCCTGTCAAATATTGAACGAAATCCGTTAGCAGGAGAGTTTGCTTGCTCCGTCCAAATCCAGGAACAGGATAACTCAAAAACTCAAATAGAAAGATGGATGAAATTTAACACGTAGTTTTAACACTAAAATTTTAGATCTGTATCAGAATTCGGATCTAATCGGTTAAAGGGGTGATCATCTGTCGGTTTGTCTCAGGTAGCACAACATCTTGCAGGATATTGTATAATATTGTTCGATATTATATAATATGATATTGTACAATATTATATAATATTGCGAATATTGTTCAATATCGTTCAATATTATATAATATTGCGAATATTGTTCAATATCGTAAAATATTATATAATATTGCGAATATTGTTCAATATCGTACAGTATTATATAATATTGCGAATATTGTTCAATATCGTACTATATTATATAATATTGCAAATATTGTTCAATACGGATACTGAGCCCCAGATAGCAAAGAAAGATTGTCTAAAAGGTTTTGGAAACCTTGTTGTCGGCAAGGGTAAAGGATTGTCGAAAAGGTTTCTATGGCAAGTATTAAACTTTTCGGCAAGATAGCGGAAAGGTTCGTTAGTCAACAGGAAACAAGGTTTTCTGTAAGGTTTTTAGTAAGATTTCTTCAAGTTTTTATTAGAAGCTTGTTTCAGGCCTTTCAAAAGATTGTTAAGAGCCCTCCTTCGGTGGACAAAATGGAAACCCCTTCGAAGCCGTATTCATACAGAGAGATCCAACCCCCATTTTATCCCCCTTCTTTTGACGTCATCTTAGTCTAACATAGAGTTATCTGGAATGCCAATTAATTAAATCAATTAGGAATCTTAATTAATCAAAGCTTAGTTATTAATTTCAATTAATTTGATTAAGATTGTTATAGATTGTGACAAAACTTCACACTCTGAGCCGGGGATCGAACCCGCGTTCTTAGAGTTGAAAGACAAACGCAATAACCACCATACCGAACGGGGCTACACGGATGTTCATGAAAAGCTTTCCTATGTAAACCTTGCGGCAATGGTTTCCGAAACGGTTTGCGCGGAAATGCTTTCGCGGACAGCCTATGGAAAGTGAAATGGCAACCTTTTCGCGACCTTCTTTGCTATCTGGGGCGTGTGTGAAATCGATAATTCATAAACGCTACGACTTAGAGAAATGACATTTGGCATGCTGACTTAAACCAAAATTGTGGATCTTTGTCAAATTTTGGACCCAATCGGATGAAAGGAAGATACTCAAAGTCCCTACTCGGTTCTTTCCACTATATTATGAAGCACAAATCGCACTAAAATGGGGTTCGTATGCGAGAAAGTCGAGGGTGACACTCCCACTGGTTTACACTAGTTAATGTTATTTTAAATTAAAATGTTTATTTGTAGCAAATTGTTGCAATTTAGTACTGTGCTCATCACATGGCCCTTACTCTCTGACAGTCACTCCATAAGTATCGAACTGTTCTAGGATAAGCAATAACAATTCCATTCACCAATAGAATGATGCGCCCAGTGGGAGTTTTAGGTACATTCAATATTAGGCAACGTATTAAGCAGTGTGTTAAAATGAGACACACTCTTGACACAAATGTATAAAAAAACTCTTCTGAAAACAACTTTGCATAACAAAATGTATCTTACGTTTTCCTGGCTTATAGCGTCTCTTTTGGTACTAATTCGAGCTATGTTGCATTTTCATGTTAAAAACCAAAAATGTTTTGACTCTTCAGTACCCTGAAAAAGTAATTGGCTTGAAAATCTTTTTACTTTTGGCTCTACAAAAAATAATAAATAAATAAAATCTTCCTTTACTATTTCTACACCTCCGAAAAACTTTGTGAAAATTTGATAGAACTATAGCATTTGTAAGCATGCTCACACAGAATTACCCCTGTCATGCCTATTGACGTACCAGGGACGTTGAATGACCGTCGCTGCGACAGCTGAGGCCGGAGACCTAATAGCCATCACCGGCCGCGGCCCGATACCTCCCGAAGGAGGTACGTACTATCACCGGAGGGCGGTAACTCGACCCCCCAGCATTATTGTACCCACCAGGGAAGCGAGACTCAGCTTACTTATACGGCGGCTTCTCATCTACGAACTCGTTGTGCTCCCAGTGATGTATTTCAGCATAGTATGAAGAATCGTGGAGCCTTCTTTATCAAAAATAATATATTTATTGGACGTCTACCACAGCACAAACATGTAAAACAAACACATACACTTGCATCACAAACGTTACATCACTCTTACATCGAATTCCATCTTCAATTCATTGTTCTTTTCCGTTGCTAGGCAACGTTAGCAAAAGACAAATATGTCGTTGCCATACTATTTTGTATAATCTTTAGAAAAGAATATGCCAAACGATATTTTAAAATTAATTTCTTTTTCAGCCAAATATATTTTAAAATTAATTTCTTTTATGACCAAACGATTTTTTTATCTAATAAATTTCTTTTCTTTAAATATTTTAATAATTCTACAAATATATATTTTTATTCGTTACGAATATTACAGTAGCTAGGATTCAATGCAGCATAAGTGCAAAAGAATGTCAAAGAAGCAGACCATTTTAATACTGAAAGAAGAAGATATACTTTCTATTCTTTTCGCCTCAGTTTGCCTCGAACTCGGAACCTTGAAGAAGATATACTGATCTGATATACAAATTAATACGACAGTCGTAATATTTATGAGCCAAACGTAAAATACCGGTATTAAAATTCTGAAATGTTATTATCAAAAAAGTTTTGATAAACGGATACAACTATAATATTTTTAAATATTTTTCAACAACTTCAACTCACTCATCCTTTCGAAATAATACAAAAGTGTACCCAATCCTAAAATAAATGTAATAAAAACAGTTTTTCCAAACACGCTTTTAAAAAAAGTAGATTGTTTATTACATTAATTACACTGCGCTGAAAAAAAAAATTCGAGCCCTGATACCATTCTTTCAGATTCTTATGTAAAATGACCTCCTAAATCCAAATATGACCCCATTTTGCCCCATCACCCACCGTTTTCGCAGGACCCTTCCCCCATTCCTAACACTGTTTGGTAATTTCATGCCCGTGAATTTGATTTGGAGGGGGGAAAGCATTATTTTAACCGTTAAATATCTTCTGAGGGGCTACAGAGGTTAAAAGTTCAAAAATTTGAACATTTGTAGCAAGGGGGGGGGGATTTGGGAGGGATTTGACCCCTTAAATTTAAAAAAAAATCAATAAATATGGTAATAATGGTTTGTTGGCAATTTTTTCGTTTATTTTCTACATATTCCAGCTTCCAGACCCACCCTTTTCTTCACCCAAACACCCCACATAATAAAAATATATTGCAACAAGTTTGGCTAAAAGCGGGTGCTGGGGAGAGGTCCCGAAGCCCTCACAAAAAAGTTTGGAAGATTCACTGTACAACGTTGCCGCTCTTTATTTTTATCACTGTTCTGTAATTTTATGGCCATGAATTTGATTTGGAGGGGGGAAAGGATTATTTCAACACAAAAAATTTAAAAATAAAAATATAATATATAATAAATAATAATAATAATAGATAATATAATATAAAATATAATAAATGTAATTTATAATATAGTACCTTCATCTGGTGCTTGTCTTCCTCTTGTACCATGAAGTAGAAGTTTTTCGTACCAATGGCCAGCAGTATTCTGCCAATATGCTCGCATTTTTGAATGCAAGACATGCTCGTTTTTCTTTGCGATTCAGGTGTTTCATAACCGTTGAATCTTTAAAAAGTTGTCTAATCTGGGGGCCCACGAAAATTCCTTCCTTGATTTTAGCCTCACTATGTCGAGGAAATTTAGTTTTCAAAAAGTTAGCCATCACCTGTCTCATCCATTGCTTTCACAAACTGTTTGATCAATCCGAATTTGATGTGCAAAAGCGACAACGTTGTACAGTGAATCTTCCAAACTTTATTTTTATATATTAATTTTATTTATTATATATTATATTTTTATTTTTAAATTTAAGTGTTAAAATAATCCTTTCCCCCCTCCAAATCAAATTCATAGCCATAAAATTACAGAACAGTGATAAAAATAAAGAGCGGCAACGTTGTACAGTGAATCTTCCAAACTTTCTTGTCAGGGCTTCGGGATCTCTCCCCTGCACCCGCATTTAGCCAAAATTGTTGATATATATTTTTATTATTTGGGGTGTTTGGGTGAGGAAAAGGGTGGGGCTGGAATATATAGAAAATAAGCGAAAAAATTGCGAAAAAAAACCAGAAAAACCCGTCATTTTTATTGAAACGTGGTCTAAAACGTGGAGATTCGTCAAAATCTCGAGTTCGAATTTTTTGACGATTACAATACTTTTTCTTCGTATACGAGAAAGTAAAAAATTGAAGAATTTGATAGGAAGTATACTTCCCACGACCTCAGAAAGAGCTGATTTGTAAACTGGTTACAACGGGAGTTCTTAGCAGAAGATCGATTACGAAATGGAAACGTCAAGAAAATAGTTATTTCGTTGAAATCGCCAAAAAAAGTCTGGATTCGATATAATTTTAAAAGGAATTAGACCAAGAATTCCTACATTTCAGCTCATCCATCTCCATGCTGTGATATCCAAAAATGGAGTATTGAAGTACCTAAGCAGTTTAAAGGGCATGTTAGCTATCCCCAACTTTTATTATCAACTCTCCGCGTAATCCCAGCTGTGATGTGAGCAGGTTACAAGCTGCAGCGAGAAATTTCCTTTTTTAAACCTACAGTCTTCTCACTCCACACCTGGCATTCAAATTAAAATCTCGTCTGGCTGCTCCCCTCTGTCTTCTAATTAATAAAAAGCCGCGTACTCCGTCAGAGTTAATTTATTCTTAAATGTAACGGAATTTAATTTTAAACTAACTTTCTTGGAAGTATCGCGTATGCAATGTTGACAGAGGAATCCATTTTATTAAAATTACAATTAAATTTTAGAGGAGAATAAGGTGGGAGTTATAAAGGGAAACTCCACTGCTCTGAATTGATTCAGAAAAATGAGAAACTGTCTATTGTATTCAGTGGGATTTGCTTCCTAAACGTGTTTAGTATTTAATTGCTGTCTTGTTTATGGCATTTAAATCATTACGTGTGGCGATGACGCACAGGCCCAGAGGTGATGCAGTGATTTGACGGGTGACATCTAATAAAGCCGGTATAAAACATTGAACAAAGATATATTGATGAGCTTGTACTAAAGCCAGATAAGGAGTCCCATAGTTCCGCAAAGAAAATATTTTTCCCCGGGGTAATGAGAGCTTTGCTCAGATACAGTATAAGATGCACCGACAAAGACCACAGAAATCTCTCCGAGACAAGCTGAAATATTAAAACCAACCGAGTTGGCGTGTAGTCACAGCCAAAAGTAAAAGGAAGCTGCGAGGAATATGCTCCCACTTTCTCTCTGTGATTCTAGAGGTCTCGTTGGCCTGTTGGTACGGTCTGGACTTGGTGATCGGAGGGCTTCAAGTTGGAAACCCGATTCTGCAAATGATCCGTCGTACATGTGAGCCTGAAGCATGCAAAATGTGACTTCGAGGATCAAAAGTTCTTCCGCTTGTGTGGTGTGGAAATTGAATATGTAGCGGTCTCATAATTTCACCAAGGCTCAAAACTACGAGGTTCTCTCTGAAACATCCCTAGTGTTGTTTCAAAACGGGGAATTAGTATAAAAACTACACTAAATGCTCCGATTCTGAGTCACTTGAATTGTTCAGCATTAAGATTTGATTAAGTTCGATATAACAACTTCTTCTTGTGCTTTTGCACTATAATCATGATAGTGGTAATGCGTGGATTTAAAGTTACAGTCAACACGTTCATGCCGGCGCTGCAATTCGTGTTTCTCTTCCATGGGTTGTTACTCTAAGAATACGTTATTTTATCGGGCGGCGAGGAGCGAAAGTGAAAAATGATAATATACCGCATCGATAAACATTCCTGCTCTTTGTTTTATCACCACTATTGCTGTCATGTTTTAGCCAGCACTTTGTTTGAAATATTTTTAAAAATTACATAAAAGTAAATAATCAATTATGTTTATATTATCGAATTTATTATATAAGTTATGTTTATAATATTGAGTTATAAAACCAACTTTTTCAATTAATGTACGCGAAATATACATTGTTTTAATTTTCAAATATATGGAATTTTTTTCTAGTTACTAAAAGAACTAAACTGTTGGTGGCACGCACCGCCTGATGAAACATTAAGTGCGAGCCACCAGTGGCACACGCCGCGTGATGGGACATATCAGTGCGAGCCACCGGCGGCACGCGCCTGTGTGATGGGATATATCAGTGCGAGCCACCGGTGGTACGTGTCGCATGATGGGACATAACATGTTGGTAACAGTTGGTTATTCCGAATTCCTACGTCATCTGCCTTATGACGTATTTTGCGTCACAGCAGGTATATAAGTTCCACTTGGTTTCACTGTACCTCTCTAGCTTCTTCTATTTTGTGATGCAGATGCAGCATAAGTGTAATAAGATGCTCTCTACTCGTCTGCTGTGATGTTTAGTAAGTTATGAATCAGTAAACTCGAGTAGTTGTGTTTAAACTTTATGTTTTCGTAGACAAACTATTCTACTTAACGTTATATTAATTTCATTATGACTTTCAATAAAGAAAGTGTATCTATCGCATGTCTGTTATTTCAACGGCTTCCAATAGTGCGAGCCACCGGTGGCACGCGCCTGTCTGATGGGACATATCAGTGAGAGCCACAGGTGGTATGTGCCGCGTGATGGGACATATCAGTGCGAGCTACCTGTGGCACGCGCCGGCGTGAACGTGTTAAGTCAGTTCATATTGTAATGAACTTAGAGATTTTCTATTAGTGTCAAGAAATTTTGAATGGAAAGACTTATGAATATTGTGTAGATGATTTTGACTTTTTTGTATACGAAGTATAGGAACAGAAGGTATTGCAATCGTAAGAAAATAATAATTGGATATTTTGATGAAATTCTTCGTTTTAGATCTTTTCTGGGTCTGAAAAGCCATTTTTGGAATTATGTCTTTCTGTGACTGTTTACTAAAAATGGAGTGAGTTAGAGAATGGAAATGTTGCTTCCGACTTTCAAACCTGTTCTGTATCAACGAAATCCAACAGAAAGTCTATCTGTCCATCTGTGTGCAAGAAAAGATGTTAAATTAAAAAAGCAATGAGCTAGAATGGGTGAATTGTGACAAAAGGTTTTATTTCTAGAATTATTGGTCGGATTCAAATAAATTTTTGACGAAATCATCTGAGTCAAATTTCGACTATCAGTCGGTCGGTCTATTCTTGTATACATGGTACAAAAATTCAATATCTGCATAAGGTAGATGCATAGTTTCATTATGTGATCTTTACTCCAAAACTATTGATCATTGTTAAATCTTGTTTTAAATCCATCGAAGGGTTCATGTACTGCTCTAAAATATTTAATCTGTTTCCTGTAATGAACGACGAACATAAACACAAAACGTGCCATATTGTATAAGTATACGAGAAAGTCGAAGGGATAACAATACCGCTGATTCTTTCATAAAATAATTGATGCAATCATTCCCAAAGAAAATTCAGCTTAGTCCAAACAATAAATACTTCTGAGTGCTCATTTATATAATTGAATTTTACATATCTTTGAAAGGAAATCTCTAACAGACGCGCTTGAAAAAAAGCATTAATTTTGTTCTCTTTTCAAGACAAAAGCCTGGTATCGACAGAAAGCGTCCTCAAATGCATTTAACCTGTGTGTAAGGATAGACAAGGCGAATGTTTCATCTTTTCTAACTATAGTTATCTTTGATGTTATTTCCCGCATTAGAACTTATTGCGGAAATTATAAGGGCTTGTTTAACTATTTCTGTCAATACTATTAGTTATCCAGGCAACCCCAGCTGTGATATGAAGGCATGCTTTATTCTGTAGTTTTCTATATTATACTGGATGGTCGTAAATTGCTGAACCCATTTCAAAAATTAATAAAAAAAAACTAATAACGTTACAAATAAGGTTTTTTTAAATGCGAGAGCACATAAAGTTTTTTTCGAATAGGTGGCGTATCATTACGGCGTTCTAAATTTGATATATAAAATAAAATCAAAACACAATATACACATTATTGATTTTCTCGCTTATTTTTCTTGCGATAATGGCATTTTAACTGTAGAAAAAGAGTACAGAGTGCAGAATTTTCGAATAGGTAGCGTACCATTACGGCGTTCTAAATTTGATACATAAAATAAAATAAAAAAAAAGATACACAGTATTGATTTTCTCGCTTATTTTTTCTTGCGATAATGACATTCTAACTGTAGAAAAACAGTACAGACTGCAGAATTTTCGAATAGATGGCGTACCATTACGGCGTTCTAAATTTGATACAGCGACAGATTTCCATACGCAATGGCTACCGATCAGCAGAAGGCAATGCGCGTTTTCTGGTTTCCTTTTTCTAGTTTTTCTTGAATATTTTTGAAAAATATTCAGTTTTTACACTACGTGTGAACTGACATATTAAAGAGCATAAATGTCCCCACAAATTCAAGCTTTTATTTTTTTTCTAGCTTCTTTTCGCAGATAATAGATGCCAAAAATGGGAGATGTCCAATAATTTACGACTCTCTAGTCCACCATAACGACGTGTTTTCTATCTGAAAAAAACCCCTTTTCAAATGCGCTCTCATTTTAAACCAGCGGGAGTGGTCTCCCCTAAACTTTCTCGTATACTTCTCTGAAAAGGTGCTGTTTCCCCTCCCCCCCGCATGGATAAAAAAATTCGAGCCTATTGTAACCCAGGATCCAATGACTATCAGAAAATATTTAGGTAAAAAATCAAATTCGAAGAGATGCGTTCCGATTAAATGCATACCGATTTGTACTCTTTCTTCGCTCAAGGACAATCCTTCCGCGTGCACAGATTGCTACCAAGTACGCATGCGTATGGAGAAGCGGATGAAAAAAAAGCGC
The DNA here is from genome assembly GCA_013235015.1 of Araneus ventricosus. Classification (NCBI taxonomy): domain Eukaryota; kingdom Metazoa; phylum Arthropoda; class Arachnida; order Araneae; family Araneidae; genus Araneus; species Araneus ventricosus. Next base: position 13,776 of record BGPR01014971.1, read on the forward strand.
CAAGCAGGAGTCAATAAATATCGTGCACAGAAGATTGCGTCCAATACGCATGCGTGTGGAGACAGCGGACGCGTTGGAAATGCGATTATACAGACCGACAGACAGTCAACCTTTTGACGGATTTGGCCCAAAATTTTATACGGACCTACATTCATGACGATAAAACTGTGTACGAAATTTTATCCATGTAGCTATTCAAGTTTTTGAATTATAGCGTTCGCATGACCGCGGACATGCAGACAGACAGACTTCCAACTGACGGATTTTGTCCAAACCTACAAATTATGTTTAAAGACTTCATTCCTTTATCTCTAATAGTTTCCGAGTTATCGTGTTCACAGACACACACACAGACATACAGACAGACATAATTACAAAATTGTGTTTTTCGGACTCAGGGAGGTCTAAAACGTGGAGATTCGTCAAAATCTCGAGTTCGAATTTTTTTACGATTGCAATACTTTCTCTTTGTATACTTCGTTTACGAGAAAGTTAAAATCCGCAGTTGAAACATTATGAGTTTCTTTACATTAATTTTTGAAATGGGTCCAATAATTTATGACCACCGTGTATTATTAGAGGCGAATGTGATTTTATTTATGTAATCCGTCTCAGAGCTCTAACGTCTTGCATTCTGGTCTAAGATAAAACTTGGTATTGGTGTGTTTTTTCACTCCAGTCAAAAAACATTTTAAAATCATTTTTTAAAAAATCGGGTCTTTAAGGGTTAATTATCTAAAAATTGATAGAAATCGTAGCGTTGATCCTCAATAACTTCGAAAAACATTATCGCACAATTTTTAAGCCACTGTGGTATTAAAAAAATTAGCTCTTCAGTGATACTTAAATTTTATTTCCCTACAATTTTTTTTATGGCTCGAACGAGTTTATGACGATATTAATTGCATTTTTTTGTGTGTACGTTATCGTTACTATAATTTAAACTAACTATTTTAAAAAATATAAAGACAGAGCAATAAAATCTATAACATCAATGATGTTTTTTGGTAGAAGTTCGGATTTACGTTTAGTTTTTTATTGATACTAGCAGTACGCGCACGGCGTTGCCCGTGGAATCAGGACTTCAACAAAATGAAAAAAAAGCGCCCACAATGACACGAAAAAGTTTTGAAAATAAAATCAAAACAAAAGGTACACATTATTTGATTTTCTCGCTTATTTTTCTTCGAGATAATGACATTTTAACTGTAGGAAAAGAGTACAGAGTACGTTAATCTGAAACAATATTAAAAAATTGCAAATTGAAAATGATTATTATACAACGAGCAGAATATGAGAGACAAATAAACACGTTAAAACACAATCGAAAATAATAATCGAAGTCATTCAGTTGAAGATTATGACGTATCCTGCGCTCTGCACCGTCAGCCAATGAAATTGCAACAATACATGTTGGGAAGGCTTCGGAGAAACTTCCGCGGGAGAATGCTCGCTAGAGAAAAAAATCTCTTTGAATTGACCAGGAAAAAAATTGATTAAAAAAAACTGAAAAAGATATTTTAACCGTTCTAGTATTAAATCCGGCGGAAATGTTCCAGTCATAAGCTGAAAAAAATTTAAAATGATATCGTTATTAGAATGTCGGATGCGAAAATTTTAATAAATCTGTACTGAAAAATACCATAAAGGTGACTATTTTTCAAAAATTTCTCAAAATTTAGTAAATTAGGTTAAAAGTACTAAAAAAACTCCATTAGAACGGAAATCGATTGCTCTCTCCGATAGAGTATCTTATTTTTTCGTACAATTATCCAAAATCATACTATTGAGAAATGAGTGCTAAAAATCACTCAAAACAACACAAAACATTAAATAAAAAATTTTCTAGATTAAATTTTAAAATTCCGGCTTCGATCTGCACTCAGTCACCATTACGACTACTTGTGAGCCAAATTTCATGGTTGTAAGTGCGATAGATTCGTCTGGACATCGCGGACACACACACACGCACACAAACATTGCTTTTTTATAAGTAGAGATCACTGCTTTTCTATTGTAATGATTTAGATAACTGAGAGCTTTGTTCAAAAACACCCTTTATCACTAATTTGCATTGACGATATTTATTTATTAAACCATCGTAGGCTTCACTTGCTGAAAAAGTTTTAAGGTGCATGAAAGCCCATGGGTAAGACTCACAACACGTAAATAGCGCGTAGATCGTAGAATAGAGACAGGGGCGAATCCAGGATTTGTGTCTGGGGGGGTGGGGGTGAGATCATAAAAAGTTTGTATCGTAGTGACGAATGTCAAACCTCGTGGCTCATGTAAACCAAAACACTTTAACTTTACATACTAATGTATGTAAAAATGTGTTCGACCGCGTCAATGCTTCAAGTATAAGTGAAATGACTAGGAAAGTACGAAAATTTTCGAGCCTATCAAGCCAGAAAGAAATGTCACTTTTTCATTATTTTTTTTAAAAAAGGAAATTAGGAACAAACATTTTCAGTGATTTTAAATAAAATTAAGAATTCTGATTTTACTATGGGGGGGCTCCAGCCTTCCCCCTGGATTCGCCGCTGAATAGAGCTTAGAATTTAAAACAACGTAAACTAGTAAACTAGAATTTAGAATGTGGCATAAATTAGTAGCCATCATTAATTTATAACATACCAATTAATACTACCTACAGCTTACTAAAAATCCATAACTTCATTCACAATAATATACATAACATAAAACATAGAATAACAGAAGAAAGTTTTTAGAACAGAAATGTAACATATATTCAGAACATAACATAAATAACACTAATTTAGTACTAATACACTGACTTTATATAACACAAAGATAATCAGAAAGCGTCATTACAAATTGTATGGAAAAGAAAAGATCAATAATGATGATTATCAATATATTATGGGTTTAAATTAGTATGGATTGTTAAATTCAATAAATATAGATTGTAGACTCCTTAGTAAAGATAGAAAGTAGATAAATTTGACAGTAATTATTTTCATGCAATAATGAAAAAAAATCCAATCCGATAGAAATTTTAGTTTAGTCCAATTGTTCAATTTTTGTCGATGCTAATTTGTTCTATTGAATTTTCGCGACTCTTTTATTCGAATTTCCCAACAGGCCCTTTTTCAAAAACATTCATCAAAACACTAATTTGGAATCGCAAGAAAAATGGCTGGATTTTAAACCATCTCCAAATACGTTTAGTTTCAAAGACAGCGAGACAAACACTTATTTTTAAACTATTCTTCTTTGTGTTCGGATATCCGGAATTAGAAATCCGTAGCCATTTAAAGATATTCTAGTCTCCGGATATTCCCAGCTGTGACGGTGAGCTTGTTTTAATTTGGAGTTTTGTGTATTGTGTCAGGAGGGAAATTAACTTATTTTTTGTTCTCCCGTCTTAGCTGTTCACACCTGGTATTGAAATTAATATCTCATTTACTTCGAAACTTGGTGTTCTAATTAATAAACGGATCTCGTATTCGGTCTCAGTTAATGTATTCATAACTGTAACGGAAATTAACTTGAACTTCATTTCTGGGAAATATCGCTTAAATATAAATTAAATGCAGTGTTTGGAATGGAAGGCGCTTTATTAAAATTGCAACAGAATTTTAGTTTCAGAGAATAATTAAATAGGAACCATAAATGAGAAAATTCACACTTTCTAAGATTTAGAGGAAAAATATATGAAAAAATTTCTGCCATACAGTATTGTTGGTGAGGGATTATTTTCACTGTTTACTTGTTATTAACCCTTCAACCGGCTGAAACAAGGTCACTCTCTGATGACTATTCTAAAACTGGTTCCGTAGCAGAAAGTCGTTCTTCGATTATTACTCTTAAACCGGCTCCGGCGTAGAAAGTTGCTCTCTGTTTATTACTCGAAAACCGGCTACGAAACATTTGCGTTCACCATTTAGCTACAGAGAGGCCGTTTTCAAAGCATTCAGCTGAAATATTTTTGCCGTTCAAAGGGTTAAAGGAATAGAATGCCAGTGTAGACATTTTTATTTTCTCATACACAAAATATACTAAGAGAAAAATTGTAACCTTCAAAATATTCACCCTCAACATTTTGATGAATTTCAAAGTTCCAGACATCCTTCTGATTCCGAAAAACACACACAGGACATGGACAAAATAACGGAAACATTTATAAATATCTAATGTGTTTGCGAAAGGGTGCCCTATTAATAACAAGCAAGTGTGATTAACACTTCCTTTCTGTGTATAACTAATGGTAATATCAGTCTACTGTCAGCAACCTGTTGTAAAGCTGTAGTTTTTTCATAGCAGTGCAAAATGGAAACCTTCACACACTTTGAAAGACGACAAATTGTTGACATTCGTCTAGTTGGATCATCAATAACCACAACGACAAATATTGGGACCATTTTTAGAGCTGCAAGTTCCAAGGTCGTGGCTGCACCGTATGCAACAACCTGAGCCAAGAATAAGTGAGGATGAAAGTCAAAGCTTAGTGAAAGTGAGATCTAACCAGCGGGAGTGGTCTCCCCTAAACTTTCTCGTATACTCCTAACACATGTAGAGAAAACTAGAATAATAAAAGACGTCAAATAAACTTTCGTCGCAAGTAAACCAAAGTTGGAGCCACGCGTGGTTTGAAGGATCAAAACAAATTCAAATCCCCTGCGCATTCTTCTGCGCAACAGGACCTGGAGAGACTCCCTAAATGTTCGCTTCCTTACAATATCGCTTCAGAATTGGTTTTTGGCAAACTGCCAAGTTTCGGAGCGTCCGTTCTCTCTCCAATACGCACCAGTAGGCATGCGCAGGGAGTTAGTTTCAAAACTGAACAAGTATGCGATTATACAAACCGACAGGCAGTCAACCCTTTGACGGATTTGGCCCAAGATTTTATACGGACCTACATTCATGACGATAAAACTGTGTATGAAATTTTATCCATCTGGCTTTTCAAGTTTTTGAGTTATAGCGTTCGCATGACCTCGAACATACAGACAGACAGACTTCCCGTTGACGGATTTTGTCCAAAATTTGATAGAAACCTACAAATTATGTGTAAAGACCACATACCAAATTTCATCCCCGTAGCTCTAATAGTTTTCGAGTTATCGTGTTCACAGACACACACAGACAGACATAATTCCAAAATTGTGTTTTTCGGAATCAGGGAGGTCTAAAACGTGGAGATTCGTCAAAATCTCGAGTTCGAATTTTTTGACGATTACAATACTTTCTCTTTGTATACTTCGTATACGAGAAAGTAAAAAGGAGATGACCTCGACCAAAGTGACCACAAAACTCAACCAGCATCTACATATTCCAGTTTCAACAAAAGTAGTTGAAAGAGAATGGCACAAACAAAAAAAATCTATGGCAGAGTCGCAATGGACCTTATGCACCGTTTGGGTTCGAGAGTATAAAAAAACAGCTGTGGAGGAATAAACAAAACGATCGGCCAATAAGCGACTCGGAAATAAAAGCAGTTCCGAGTCAGCTGTTTAAGACTGACCAATAGCTGCCTCCGGCAGGTCACGTGTCGGAGGATGTGACGTCACATGCATAAGGTCCATTCCGCAGCCTCTTCTGACTGATGTGGATGCAAAACGTCTTCTCAAGTGGTGGCACGACCATATAACCTGATCGAACGACCCATGGAAGAAAGTGGTGTGATCCAATGAATTATCGTTCACACAATTTCAGACAACAGGATGTCTGGAGAACGCCTTCGCAAGCGTATGATCAGAATGGACCTAATGTATGTGACGTCACATCCTCCGACACGTGACCTGCCGGAGGCAGTCATTGGTCAGTCTTAAACAGCTGACTCAGAACCGCTTTAATTTCTGAGTCGCTTATAGGCCGATCGTTTTGTTTATTCCTCCACAGCTGTTTTTCTATACTCTCGAACCCAAAGGGTGCATAAGGTCCATTGCCTTCGTCTAACAGTGAAGCATAAAGACGGTTCTATCATGATTTGGGCAATGATCTCATGGTTTTCTGCTGACCTTATCGTCATCCTATGCGGACATTTTAGCCGACCAATTGCAACCTATGGTGCATGCGTTATTTTCATGTAATGATGCAGTTTTCACTTTGACCAGATGAATCTTAAGCAATTTTCCGACATCGCTTTATAGGCAGTGTAAGTTATCCAGATAAACAAAGCAACAAATTTGAGCATGTACCTGTGGACGAGTTTTCTAGTTTGTTTACTTGCATTAAAAAACCTTTTCTTTATCTGCTTGTATGTTGGACTTCCGTTTTAAAGATTGCATTGACTTAGCATACACCGGAATTACGTAGTAAAGGCACTTAAATGTAAACAAACAAAGCAGAAAACTCGTCCATACATCAGTTTGTTTCTTACAATGTATAACTTTTGATTGGCATTTTTTAAAAATATTAATATTAAAATTAAGAGTTAAATCTAAGTAAACTATCTAAATTTATCGGTGAAAAACTTTCAAAAATCAGTTTTGTGACTGTATTATAAGTATTATTAAATTTATCAGAGGCATAAGTTTAATGAATTCAAGAGATTTCAAAAAGACTTTTATTATTATGGACAAGTTTCCTGTTTTGTTATTTTGGGTGCACAGAACTTCCATGCCGAAAATTAGCTTCCGCTTTCTCATGGACGAAGCATAAAACTGGAAATCGGTCCTGAGCCCAGAAGTGGGATATTACCCATATAAACAAAGCATAAAATTCGGCCATTCTAGAAAGAAGAAATTATTTTTATTTTTCTGTCTTTAATTTATAACTTATTAATATAAGTATAATTGAATCTTGAAATCAATTTTACTGAAATTCACTACCATGTGGCATCATTCGTCTGGTACTAACATTAATCGATTAATTGATAATTATGTTCTGCAATTATTAAAATAGATGCTGTTATACGTTACACACAAGTGTACAAAATTTCAAACCTCTTGCGTATTAGAAAGTGAGCGAAAACTAGATTACAAAATTCCTTTTTACTTTCTCGTATACGAAGTATACAAAGAGAAAGTATTGTAATCGTCAAAAAATTCGAACTCGAGATTTTGACGAATCTCCACGTTTTAGACCTCCCTGAGTCCGAAAAACACATTTTGGGAATTATCTCTGTCTGTGAACACGATAAATCGAAAACTATTAGAGCTACGGGGATGAAATTTGGTATGTGATATTTACACATAATTTGTAGGTTTCTGTCAAATTTTGGACAAAATCCATCAACGGGAAGTCTGTCTGTCTGTATGTCCGAAGTCATACGAACACTATAACTCAAAAACTTGAATAGCTAGATGGATAAAATTTGGTACACAGTTTTATCGTCATGAATGTAGGTCCGTATAAAATTTTGGGTCAAATCCGTCAACGGGTTGACTGTCTGTCGGTCTGTATAATCGCATACTTGTTAAGCATTAGTTTCAATACCGATCTCCATACGCATGCGTACTTAGCAATCTCTGGTACCAAGCGGGAGGATTACGTCACTTTGTCCTTGAGACGGAGTTTGTGATATATATGTTTTATCTCCTGTTTTGTTTTCGCTCGCTCGTATAATAGCGGATCTTGCTGGAGTGTGATGGAAAATAAATATTGCTAAGTTTTAATACATAGGCATCTCTTTTAATATGATTCTTCACTTAAATATTTTACAATCACTATAATCTGCAATGAAAAACCTTCTGATATTCGTTGCATTCTGGATTACAGTAGGTTCGATTTTTTTATCCACGCAAGGGGAGGGGAAATGACAAATTTTTGAGCAGTATACGAGAAAGTTTAGGGGAAGCTACTCCCACTGGTTTACATAGTATATAAAAAAGGCGCGAAAATTAATTCGAATCAATAAAACGAAAAATATCTTTAACTCAATTGAATGATTATCTTAAGCAATTGATAAGAAATCAGTTATCAGCTCGGAATATGGAAATCATTCTGTTTTTTTAATTAAAAGCGAACGTTCTTATTCCAAAAAAATGATTTTATAAATTAATTTAAAAGGATCAAACGATATTTGGAATATGGAATATAATTTGATTTCTTTCGGAATTCGAAAACAAGTTTCTTCTATCAACATATTTTGTTTAACTTTTTTTTATTGCGATGCAGTCGGCGATAACTTTTAACTTGCCGATTGAATTTTATTTACTGCATTCTAAATATTTAGATTAATTACATTTTTCTCACTTATTTCAAACGGAGAAAATAATTGCCGAAAGTTGAAGTACATTAAAAAACAAGAAAATAGAAGCAATTATCAAGATCAATAAAAATAATAAATGCACTGTAAAACTAGTTCTAAGAAAACTGCTTAAGATATGTAGATTGTTATAAAAAAAAGAAGAGGAGAGAGAAATGAAAAATGCATAAAAAAGAAATCTTTGAAAAGATTTTTTTTCATGTAAGCGTACATGAATTTTCTACTCTTGAACGTTTTCAATATTTTTTTCGATAAATATGTTTCTGTTTAATTACTTCAGAAGATAGTTCTACTTAATAAATATTCAATTGAAATCGTGACCTTTGAATTTCCGCAAGGCAAAGGATAAGTTATTCTTTTGTTTTTAAGAGAAGAATTTAAGAATTTCTAAAGGGTAAAGATAGCCTAATGGAAAACAAATTTGAATTATTTTTTCAACTTCCGTTGCTGCAAAAAATATGATCTAAAAAATCCAATACAGTAATTTGTGATGAAGTGCTTATTTTCCAGTACAGTACGTACAAATAAAACGTTATTTGCGGGTATTGTACCTACTACGAAAAAGTTGTTGGCAGTTACAATTTGCTCGATAGTAGACTGCTTATACCAAATGTAAAATATCTAGAAGACATAATTCCGATAACTCTAACAACATGGTTTTATTTTTTCCAGCATATGTTGTATAAATTTGCATCAATAAGTGAAAATAAAACAGAAAACGCATTTTTAAAAGCATTTATGGCCTTTAAGTTTCAAATAAAAACTAGTCACTTTCGGTGACCAATTTTTATTAATAGCGTGTGTGGCTGTGCTTGTAACTTGGCAAATTGGCGGCTGTGGAGGCTGAGGGACCCCGCCAAAGTTGAATTTTACGATATATCTTGAAAATGGTGGGCGATGGAGGCTGGCGACAATTGATGAGATATCTAGGGGTCATAAGCTTTCACTTGAAATAAAAATTGTCGAAATTGGTACTGTGGTTAGGACTGTTTAACTCTTTAATCCAGAGGCGACATTTTTCTTCTAACCCCTTTAAAATCGGGCCTTTTTGAGAGGATACGACTTGAATTGGACTCTCCCAACCTGGGGAGTCATTTACCCCTCCACCCTTTGCTATAACCGTCCCTTAAGGCACATGGAAATGGGCTGTGGTTGGCAAGGATAATTGGCCCCCCTACCGCGCTTATCTCCGAAGCGATCTCAGAACCTCCCCTTCCCTCAAAAGAAGCCAATCGCCTCGTCGCTGCTAAGGGGAAATTTTGAGACCGCCTCCTCGATGTGAGAGGGTTAAAGGTTTTTTCCCCCATAGAGAATGTGCAGTGAAGTAGAGTTCATTCGATTTTTCTCGGAAACGGAGTGTTGTGGGGGTAGGTGACCCTTGATCGCATATCTAGTGGTCATAAACTTTCATATGGCATAAAAAATATCGAAATCGGTTCAGAGGTTCAGGCTGTGGAACTGACCCTCTAGCTTTGACACAATTATTTTAAATACATACATAATTAATTTAAAAACATTCATATTTTACTCACAAATTCTTCTCTAAAAATCTACCTTCTTTAATTCAAAAGTTGGTAGGTGAATGATTTTATTTATCAGCTTTTAAAATATTCCAAATTAGTTAGAAGGGGATAATTTTGTTTAGTTTAGTTATACAGAGGGTGTTCGACCATTTTTAGAACGATTTTTATGGTATTTTAAGAACCATTTTACATACTTTTTTTGTGTTTGAAATCTTCAGTTTGATAGTCCGTATTCTTAACTATTATTCTACATCGTAACTTCCATGACAATAATGATTTTTGTGGTATCAGAGGAGATATTTTGTCCCATTTCCTCTGAATAGCTTTCCAAAGTCCAGAAAAGGTCAAGTTAGGACAATGCGGTTTTTAAAAGTATAAAATCTCAAAAACTCATGGGTAGTATAGAACTATTTACCAGGAATATCAGTGAAGGTTATAGTCTTAATACCCATCTTTCGTTCTATTTTTTTCCACGAAATGAACAGTGGATTGTGATGTGAGGCTGCTTGCTCTGTTTTAATGCAGTTCTACTCATTGATGGCATTGTGGGTAAAGAGATGTTATTTCATATTTGAAGATTGTGGATTAAATATGCTCCTGATAGTATGCGGAGTCGATCGAAACATTTTTATCCACTCTCTTTACTTTTATTTTGCCATTATGTGAAAAAGCAGCAACAATCATAGTTTCCTGAGGAAAACTTTCTTCAGATATTTTGAACCGTGTTTTAAGATTTGTTTCTCATCTTTAATGATAATAAATTGATTTTTTTTTCTTGCAGTCATTTAAATAAACTCAAGCTTCATCTATTGTTACAACAGTTTTTCCATTTTTGTCCGAATAAATGCTTTTCATAAAGAATTCTGCGGCGTGTTCTGCATTAAGCGATATGACGTGTTGAAAGACGATGAAAATTGTATTTTTTTTGCCTTTTTGGTATTCAAATCAGTGTTAATAATTTTGTTTATAGTTGATACTGAGCATTTTAATGATTTTTCAACAAATCTTTGACTAGGAGGATTTTCTTTTAACATTAAATATCACACCTTTGCAATATTCGAAGAACTGCGTTTTTTTTCTTGGATACGTATTTGGAATAATTCTCCCACTTGAAACCAAACTTAGACGATTATTTCCTTTCTCATTAACAATATTATTCATTGTGGCTTTATATATAAAAAAAACCATGGCTTTCACAGCGTTTTTAAATGACTGAATAAAATTAACTCTCTTTGAAAAGAGAAAAAAACGCTGCCTTCCATCCACCGCTTCTTTAAAGCACCATTTTGCATGCAAACAAAAATTTTATGTTGCAAATGATAAATTATAGCTCCAAAAATGTAATTGTTGCGAAAATGAATTTCTCCAAGCAAACGAATTTTCACTACAGCGAAACAAAATCGTTCTAAAAGTGTGCGAACACCCTCTGTATTTACGTCGGGATTTTGAAGCAACACAAGACTGCAACAGACAGGGGTGTAGTGGAGGCGGAACGCCGTTCCGACACTGCTTTTTTCCCATGAGAAATAATGAAGAGAAAATTGTGAAAATGTCCTTAAAACAGCGTAATTTTTTTCATCCAGGTTAGAGCTTTCCGGCACTGCTTATTTTGCGACCACACCAATGGCAACAGACCTCCTAATTTTGAACCGTGGTCAGATGAAGAGGCCGACACCAGCGCGAGAACAGTTAACTCCAAGAGATTTAGCGTACTCCAGGCCCTCTTACACGGTTGTTCCTCTGCCTCTGCGGAATCGGGTTTCGAACCTGGGACCCTCCGGCACCGAAGCGAAATCTTACCACCAGGGCAACTTGGTCCCTAAAAATGTGGCATATAAAAATCGTAATTATAAATAGGATAGATTTATCATCCCTGGAGCACTAGCTAATATGTACTTTGTATCATATTCAAATTCAATTTTGTTTTTATTAAAAATGTCCGACAGCCTTAACTTTCGTATTTCAGTTTTAATAACAATTAAACGTTAAAGATTATTTTAGCAACAAATCCTATTTAATATCAGACATTTTCTCATTAATCTCATTTTCTTGAAGACGGAAATTGCGCATTTAAATTTCTATTATAAGCCTCTTAAAAATGCACTGTAATTTTAATAAAACTCATCCGTCTCCGAAAAATAACTTTTAATATTTACGCCATAATTCCAAGAAAGGCAGTTTAAAATTAAATTCCGCAGTGTTATGAATTTATTAAGTCTCAACGAGAACTAGAACCGTTTATTAATTAGAGATCCAATTTTCTCCAGAAAAGACTTTAATAAGAATGTCAGGTATGGCGAGTGAAAACGAAAAGATAAAAAAAAGTACATTTCTCTTCCCAAATATAGAAAACGGATATAGAAACAGGCTAAAGTTTGCATTTGGGATTATCCAGATATCTGTTAGTCAAACCAGAGGGGGTGTTTTCCCCTCGACTTTTTCCATGTGTAGACATTATGCTGATTTTGTGTTTCTCTTCATTAAATATTGTTACAAATCTGTAATACCTTTTTCTGCCACGTTAGTCTTATAGTAGGAAAGGGAGATTTACAGAGATTCTTATTGGATGCCCAGCCAATGACCCCTACATTTGCGACCAATTAGCGACAAAATGAAGGTTCTGGGAAATGCTATAATTATGGCCATATCTTTTTTAGCAATCGAGAGAGAGAGATGGAGATTTTTCTGGAGAATTCCATGTGACGTCACTTATTGTCGTAAAACTATACATACCAGAAGTGCTCAAACGAGTTAACACCTCTTTCGAGTGTTGTTCGCAGTGCGAGTTGGTAAGCTGATAGACGCTGAACGCTATTGATAATGCTGTTACTGTAACTTATAAGTGATTTGCTGTGCTTGTGTTGTTAATTTCTACAAGTGCTGTTCTTTGCGTATGCCATATTTCTTTGAATATTGGAGGAATACAGTGTCGTTTCCCATTAACCACTTGTTGGACAGCATTCAACGTACACCCTCTGGACTGTTTTCGTAACGATGTAAAAGTGAAAAGGATCTCTTTGACCAATTTGGACAATTCAAATAACTCAATGCAGATCTACAATTTTAGTGTCAAAACTACATATCAAATTTCATTCATCTTGCTTATTATGTTTTTTAAAACGAGTTCATGTACACCCAGAGAGACGAATGTTGACAGAAAAGGTTAAAACCACACATCTGATACAGATCTGCAGTGTCGTTGTAAAGGTAATATACCAACTTCAGTTTAGTTTGCTGTATTTTTCAGTTATCCTGTTCACCTACAGGCATAGAGAAAAACCTCTTTGACAAATTTGGTCAAAAAATTTGAACCATATTTATAATTCTGGTTCTATAAAAAATAATATCTCTATAGGGTTGGGTAGCTCGACACAGATGTGGGCTCCTAGTTCAACTCTTTAGCTGACGACAGAGCGGTATTTTAGGTAAAGAAAGAGATAAAAGAAGAAAGGTTAAAAATTTAACAGGAATTTAATCATATAGATATATTTGAGTAAATATCTAACAATTATTTTCTCTCACTGTCAATATATATATATATTTCCTTTTTTCATCATATCTTTAATCTTCATCGTTTTCTCAATGTAGATCGCTTTCATCTTTGTTTCCATCGATTTCATAATCTTCATCGAAACTCCCCCCAACCTTAGAAGTTTGGCGCAAAAGAAAGTAATTTGATTTTTGTAAACATCCGGACCCTACATGACGCGTTAGTTTCATTCCTTTGTCACGTCTCCCGTTGGCTGCATCTCTCAGTTTTTTGTTCGTAAATTTATTTCTAATATTTGGTATTTCATTCAAATTCTTGGTTTATCATAATGTTCGGGGTAAAGGGCAGAGTTTTTAGCTTTATGCCAGCACTGTTCGCAGAAAGCATTATGATTTCACTAATTTTTTAACGGTTCGTATAGATTTTACTTACCCTGATGAGTATCTATACGCTTTTACCGATTAACTACAGTCTCTCCATTTTATTTCAACATTTATTGATTTTCATGACATTGATATATATATATATTTTCAAAGCAATGCTTCCAAATTCATCTTCTGAAACGCTTTTAAGAAACTACAACGCCGTTCTGATATAAACAATCGTTTCATAGTGCTCATAACGTAACTCCTTCTCTACGTCAGGAAGAAATACAAATCGCATGGGGTGAGATCTGGGCCGCAGGGTGGTTTTTATGTTTATACTCACAATTCAATTTCCATCTCCCACGCTCTTAGGGCCATCTTGAGGATTGAAGATTAGAAGTTTCCGTGTAAGTATGCAGGTTCTCGCTTCTTCAGAGGGTGGAATGATGTTGATATTGACTGGTTTACAGTCCCATCGGGACGTACCTCCTTATGAAAGGTGTGCACATGACATGCTCAAATTGGGATCCATTTTGAGTAGTTCCCAATACCCGTGCTATTATTTGCTGTGGTCCTGTCTATCAGCGTTTCCTGAAGACAACTTATCCAACCTATCACACTACAAATAACAGCAGTTGTCAATGCCTTGTTAGTGAAATAGACTTATATAAAAACTCCAGACTACACCTAATTTATTGGTGAAATTGCTTTATGTAAACAATTTTTGTTTCCCAGCCTTCAATTACAATAAAGATGCAACAACTACTTCTAGCTAATTGGTGAAAATGTTTTATGAAAACGATATTTATATTCCGTTCTTCAACTATAATCGAAATGCAACAACTTCAAATTTTTTTTTCCAATTTCTTGTTACTTATATTCAAAAATGTATCAAAGAATATTTTAAAGTCATAAAATATTGTTAGTTATATATAAATAATCTTTTTAGTAGTTATACCAAACTCACTAAATTTACTTTTCCTGAATGTTCCCACTATTTAAGCCTCAACATTCTTTTCTAATTGATAATAGCTGAATTCTTACGTATCATAGCTTAACGAGGTAATTACTTTATCAAAACTCTATTTATAATCCAGACTTCAACTACATTCGAGATGCAGAAACTTCAAGTTTTACACTCAATTTCCAATTTCTCTGTTTTAATTTCTTAAATGAAATAAATATTTTTTTAAATCATAAAGTATTGTTTACCGTATCCAAACTTTTATTTTTGTATTTATATCTAATTCATTTATTTTACTTTTATTGAATATGTTCCCACTTTACAAGTTTGAACACTAATATCTATTTGATAACATTTGAATTCTTTCTTATTATACAAAGTCCCATTCCTGTATTCTTTTTGATTTTAATTGAATTCTCTAAGGTTCTTGAGGACCCATTCTAAAACAAATAAATATAAATTGTAACAAAAAGGCTTATAATTTTTCTTCACTAGAGTGACGAAAAAGTATAAGCCTTTCTTAACTGAATCTGATCTTTCTTCACTGAATCTGATCTTTCTTCACTGAATCTGATCTTTCTTCACTGATTCTGATCTTTCTTCACTGAATCTGATCTTTCTTCACTGAATCTGAACTTTCTTCAGGGAATCTTATCCTTTTTTAAAATTAATTAACAGTACCAAAGAAATTAAATTTGTTCAAATGACATAAAATATTTAACTTCTATCCACGTATATAAAATCATAATTTATTCTACGCATCTAACAGTTATTAACACTTTTTTGTAAAGCCTTAATCAATATAAAGCAAACAAAAATAGTTTTGCATTATGGCAGTGTCGTATATAACAATATTTGTTTCCAGTAGCGGACTGGGTATGAAAATAGTGGTTGCCAGGAGTCAATGGGGGCCCACTCACATCTACAATGCCACCATATATATTTTAATTTTATTTATTACAAATATAATCAATTAAAGTTAATAAGTTAGCACGCATAATGTATTTCTAACCTCAAATATTATTAATTACTGTATACACGTACTATACATATTATTGGAAGTGAGAAATACCAAATATAAATACAAATTTATGATTGAATTTGAAATAATTTTGGAGGGAATATAGCCAGGAATGGCGCTAGAGTTTTCCCGCCGAGGGGCACGACCTGCTGTTCGGGGGGACGAGTGTGATGAAGTTGGTCTCAAATTTTCGCCAGATTATTATTTATCAACTACAGTTGAATACCCCGTACAAATATTTTCCCCGACGGAATTCAAAACTTTTCCCTGATGGGGGGGCACAGCTTCCCCGAAGGGGCCCTGCCTCCGTCCCTCCTCTGGCGTCACCAATGAATATATCATACTGTATGTGTGGAACAATACTGTATTTTGCGAACCTTTTATCCACACTAAAAATAAAGTGCGAGGGAACACAGAATTTTTGTTAGAAAAAGAGTTTTTCACTTTCTCTCACACACGTATTTTGGGGGCCCACATCGACTTATGTGTAAGGGGACCCACATCGACTTATGTGTAAGGGGGCCCACTTGCCATCAGGCAAGGTGGAAACCTGGCCAGTCCGCCACTGTTTGTTTCAATATTCTAATATGTTTAACATCTATCTATGTAATTAAAACATACTATTTTAGTTTTGTTTTGTGTTAGTATATGTTCCTTTTTCAGATAATCTTGCTTGTCAAACAATAGTAAACTCGTCTCTCTAAAGGAGGCTTCCTCTGTAAACAAATTATTGTTATTAGTATAAGCAATAATATAAATCAAATCAATGTAACATTTTGTTAACTCGATGTATTTTTTTGTGTGGAATCAATAAAGATTCTCTGCGCACAACCATCCAAACTACAAACCGGAGATTCTTATCTCTGAAGTCAGGGGTGTGTCGTAGCGTAAAGTGTTTCCAGAGGTTTATATAGAGTTGTTTAGTTTAGTTTAGTTACATTAATTTTCCGCTTGGAAGCTGATCGAAGTCGATTTTGGGACTAACATCGTAATTCAGAACTGGGTCAAATTACTAGTATGACACCTGAACTGTCACCCCCTCTCCAAACTTCCGCACTATATCAACGCAAGAACCTTTAATCCTCGACGGATTTAGTGTATATGTTACCGCTAAAGTGCAGAAATCAGTCATTCTACAGATTATCTAGGTAATGTGCAGATTAACTAGGGTGATCCGTTAAAGTGCCGAAAATTGTTTCATTTCTCAAATTACCTCGGTAATCTGCAAATTACCTAGATAATCTGCACATTACCTACTAGACACTCGTTAAAGTGAAACTAAGATCTTTGCTGGAACAACAGCAACGTTTCTGTACGCTTAAATTAACATAATGTTATTTATTTATTTATCGATATCTAAAGAATCAAATTAATACAATCAAACAATCCACAAATTAGTTGATGGAATCAATCATCAATCAATTAAAAAACTATAATACAAAGAATCAAACGGTTTAAAATATTATCACAATTAAGGAAATTAACATAATGTTATTTAAGTGGAGGGAGAGGAAATGAGAGAAACAAACTTTTGAACTTTAACGATACGGAAGCCGCTAATGTGCACATTACCTAGATAAAATGCGGAAAACTCTTGATTCCGAATGTTAACGGAGCAAATAAGTTAATCTGCAGATTAGCTAGGTAATATGCACATTAACGGCTTTCGAGCTTTAGCGGTAACATATAGATAGCGGAACTTCATGGAATCGGGTCTCAAGCTACCAACCTAAGCCAAGATTCTACCACGAAGCTGCTCTTAAAGCAAGGCTCAATAATTCTTTTTTGTTTGCTCACAACTTGATAAATCTGCGGTATAAAAACCACTACTCGCTGTTTGCGGGGCTTTTGAACACAAACTTATGAATGAAACACGTTTGGCACGATGCTATGGTTACACAATGGGTAGACATTCATGCTTACATTGTTGTCAGTTCATTTGTTGGCATTGTTCGCAAATGCACTAATGCAATTTATTGTTTGTGGGACGGCCTATTCATAGCGTGAAAATATTGCAATCCTGATTTAAATTTGCAGAGAGATAAAATTAAATAAATGATCAATAATAAATAAATTCTATAGTTAAAAATTTTAATAATCTTTTAATAATATTCGAGAGCATGGTAACACGCAAGGAATATCGAACTAATTTTTATTGTTTGCAATCAATTTTGTTGTCTTGATACAACATGTCAACAAAAAAGTATAGCTTATAATAATTAAATTGCATTTGGAACGGGATATAATTGAATTTCTTTGTGTTTGAACAACTATATTTATACCAAATATCTCCTATATAAATTGCGCAAAACAATGTTCTTCTAACATTTTATGCAATTCTGTTGCATCAGGTAATCTGTTTTAATTTCTCGATTTAATTTCACTCACTGAGCTCAAAATATTAAATTAAAAATTTATTATCTTTCCCCCTCAAAATAATTTCAGAATATTGAACTGCAAAAAAAGAGGATAAGAAAAAAATATCAAAATAAATCAAAATAATTATTACATGGAAACAAGCCTTATAAAATGTCTTTAAACTACACAGAATTCGACATCTTTTTTTTTAATGAAAAAGCGAAAAATAAATTGAAGTGAAAAACATCCTGAAAAAGAAGTTTCGAAAAGAATTTTTTCCACTACTGAAGTATGCGTAAATTAATTTGCAACACTTGAACTTCTTTTTATACTTCTCGAGGAATATGTTCCGTTTAATTATTTCAGAAAAATGCTGTACTTACAAACATTCAATTGAAATCCTGACCTTTAACTTGCTAGAGGGCAAGAGATAAATTTTTCTCGGAATCCAATAATAAAAAAAGATTATTTCGAAGAAGAAAAAGTTACTCTAATTAAAAAGAAATTTGAATTATTCTTTTCAATTCCTGACACCACAGAAAATATAATATAAACAAACTTAGAAGGAGAGGGAAGGCATGATTTTTTTATCTCTGTTATCTCCTCGCTTTTTTCAAAAGAGAAATGTATTCAGATAAAATCTAATCAGCACTGTATTTCTTTTAATAAGAGAAAGAAAATCAGTGAAAAAAGTAAAATTATAGAATTTTTTTATGCGATAAAGCGGTTTATCAAAAAAACAAGAAAAAAAAATTGGCAATAGGGTTTTAGTTTTCGCTCATGTATGCTATGCAGTATTTTACCAGTATAAGAAAAAACATTCGTATTTTTAAGGGGGAAAAAAGGATCCTTTGAATTTTGACTGCTAGTTTAAGAAAGGCATCAACGAAATTTCTGCTTCAAACACGCATTTAATACCGTGGAAAGACATTAAAGGAAACATATTATAAAAAAAGTCTTCGAAAAGACAGATATACAGTGTGCCCACTAAAGTTACTTACACCACCAACTCCTTAGTTTCAGAACGACTGCAGCTATAGTCATAAATATGGCGTCTAAGTATAGTAAAGTCGTAAGGCGCTACGTCATGAGATCACTGTCAGCGTCACCTGGCGGTAAAATCCAGAGTTAGTGTTCCTATTTTGAAAAAGGAACAAGACGAGGGGAAAATGTCAATTACAAAGTTGTAGACCGTCATCGATTTAGTACAAAAAGGTACCTTGTGCACTTTAATACTAAGAACAGAAAGCTTAAATCTGTTGTTGTTGTTGGTAATGATCCCCGAAGATCAGCAGAGCTATGTCAGGTCCATGAGCCTGTGCAAGAAATCCAAAGTCAACAGAGGATTAGAAACAAGATCCTGTTTGGAAAGCCCCAGGCATGCAAGAATATGATCAGGTGTGGCCTGTTCTGCGGTACATTTTAGGCAGATCTCAAAACACTTAGAATTATGAGAGAAAGTCAAACTTCTGATATGCCCACTAAGGAAGGGAGTAAGAGTTGTTTGGTCGCGTCTGCTGCAGTCAATTGATAGACAGCCACCTGGTCGAGAACCCTGATACCAGTGGTGATACCACCGGTGGAATGAGCCAGATAGTTTTATTCCTGCTTTTAGCTCTAGAGAACAGCTCCAAGCAGGTGAGAGGTGCAGCTTAATCTTCAGTTATTTGTTTGAGATTTGCAACACTGTTAAATGACAAAACGCGTTAGAAAGAGAGAGGGAAAACTAATTATCACAAGGTACCTTTATTTTTGGTGTTCAAACTACTTTCCATCAGCCATAATACACTTTTGTTTGAATGTCACATTGCACACCTTTTAGTATATTAGGTGTCAATTTGGCACAAACATCATTAATATGTCGTGGAAGGTCTGCAAAGTTGGTGGAGAGGTCACAAACAAGAGCTTTTTAAGGTATCCTCACAGGAAAAAGTTCATTTGAGTAATTTTTGTCCGAAAAATAACATTTTCTTCTTTCGTCAACGTCACAGTTTCGGAAATCGCGAACAAACAAATATGTATTTAAGTGTTTTATTCGTAATATTAATGTATAAAAGTGTCTTTTTGTACTAAATAGATGATCCGCTACAACTCTGTGATCGACTTTCCCCCTTGTAACGTTCGAGATAGGAATGCTAATTCTACAGTTTTCCACCAGTTGGCGCTGTAAGCAGTCTCATGGCGCAGCGGATAACCTCTTTACTATACCTAGACACCACTTTTATGATTATAGCTGCAGTTTTTCTGAAATTAAGGGCGGTGTAAGTAATTTCTGTGGCCACCCTCGACAAAGAAGGGAAAGAATGAGATGATTCATTCTTAGATTGCGCAAGCGTTACGAAAATTGAATTTCTAAAACAACCAACTAATGATATTATTAGAGTATTTTGAAATATTTTCGGGAAGCAATTGGTTTAAAATGTCTTCAATTGTGGAACGAGTTCTCGTAGATTTTGATCCACGACAAATACATTTTTACATTAACGTGGACCAAACTCTAGAACAGTACCTTGTTACACCATCATGAAGCTTAATTTAAAACTGTGACTTCTAAATTGCCATAAGTAGCTAGAACCCTCTTGCATTATTGTGGGTCGAAATCTAGAATTACTAGTTATTTTTATTCTTTAGAATCATTATTGTCTAGAGTAAAATCTAGAACAGTACCTTCTACATCGCCTTCTATTACTAGTGCCTTCTTACCATTCTACTAGGACCTTCTTACACATTCACGGAGCAAAATCTAGAATTACTAGTTATTTTTATTCTTCCGAATTATTATTGTCTAGAACAAAATCTGGAATAGTACCTTCTGCCAATGCCATACTAGCACATTCTTGCATTGTCATGGATCAAAGGATTCTCTTGCTTTCTCACAGCACTCTGGTTGTCCAAGTTCGAAAATTCAAATGTCCGGAGCTACAAGTTTCATAGTAATTCTGGCGAGGATGTGGTATGGAAGCTCAGAGAATGGAATGCAACAGAGGTTGTCTAACTTCTGTTCAAAAACATCATATCCATCCCAGAATATCCCTAGAGTATCTACAAAGAGAATTGTGAATATTATTACTTGTTCTAAACATAATGAAAGAAAATTTGTCATTAAACCTCTAGACAAAAATTTTGCATCTGAAAGAATGCGACCATGAGCAGAGATGCCAATATTGATGGACCATATCTAAAAAGGTGTGTTAAATATTTCTTATAATAAACTTCGATGCAAATTAAAATGTTTTTAACCTTAACTAAGGTTAAAAATCAATTATCATAAACTCAATGTTAGATTAAGAAACGGAAAGCAATGTCATAAATGCATCCTATTTAAAACAGATTACAATAATTTCATGCATATGGTAAGTTGAGTTGCAAAGTAAGTATTTTGACGATTCAAAATTCATAGTACAAACAGTTAGGATCCTCAGGAAACACAAAAATAAACCAAAAGCCAAAATCACTGAGAAAATTATGGTCGGAAACGCTAACCAAGTGAGCAAGACGACGTTGTTCGTCGGTGCTTTACTTGTTCGTCAGTGCTAATCATTTGAATTTCCAATTACATAGGAGAACGTGCACCAATTTACGAATACTGAGATGAGATACATCGTCACTCCGAGAGAAAAGGTCGTTATATTAATAATTTCATACTAATGGACAAAGTTGCCATCTTGTGGATTTCATTTGGTTGTAATCCATTAGCCCCTCGGATCGCCGTAGTAATGACGAAAGTCGTCAATGCCAAAAAACAAGATGGTTGGCGAGGCAAACAATGTTTATTTCAGCAGCTATGGAGCTCTTTGGCATTAGAGTCTTGGCATCCGTTGGCGATAAGGGGTGCGACTAATGGATTACAACCAAATGAAATTTTTGATATACGACATTTTTCATTTTAAGTGATATTATGACAACCCCGTCGCAAAAATCTCCATCGCTACTGCCAATGTCCGCGAAATGCTGGGTATTTTAGAAAAGGCTCGTCAATCCATGCCTCGACACTGTGAAACGATTATATGTATGATAGGTAAGGTCTTAGACCAATTGTTTTCAAACTGAACATGTGCATCCCCTGTTTTAGTATAAGTTATAGTCAAATAAAGAGTTATCACCCGTTAGTGGCTTGTTATTACTATACAACTTCGATTATAAATTTAATGCTACTAATGCAAATTTATTTAAAGTAATAATTTTAAAGATTTTTTAAGATAGTAGTAGTGTATTACTACATAGTATTGAAAACAATAATCTACACTATTAAAATGCGAGAGAAAACAAATGTATCTATGCTATCTTTTCACGAACCGCTGAACTGAGAAACTCGCCGGAAGTACCAAAAGATGGGAAATAGTTCAAGGAATCCACTCTGACCATTTAAATTCCGAAATTACAATATGTTGAAAAGATATTAATTAAAAACGCCAAAACGAATGATTAATCGTCCCCTGTAAGGTCATCTATAGTGCAGAGATTATTAATCATTCACATACGGTGTTCTAGCATTTCAGTTCTTGCATTTTTTGATTTATTTCTCTTCATCATTTTGAAACGTAATAATGGAAGCTGGTTTAAGCGACGGCCTGTGTTTTGATTTATAAACATCGGAAAAAATGGTTTTCTTTCATTTGTTTCCTTTGTTTTGTCTTATGGTGTTTTATTTCGCAACGTTACTGTTATAAGGTAATAAAAAGACTAGGTTTGAAAGGACATTTAAGTTTTTTGAGGAAACAGAGTGACTTTACTTGATGAAAAAAACGAAGGAGGGCATATGAAAAAATATGGATCCCGAGCAACGCCGAATAATCAGCTAGTTAAATTATAAAATTAAATATTTATTATAAAAGTGAAAAATACCATACATTTATTGCATATCTTGAATATTAATCATGCATTTCTTTATTTTATACGTTTTGTGTGCATGTAGGTAGGTGTTATTAAAATAAATCTTTAGTCGTCGTCTGAAGTGCTGATTTTCTGTGAGTATTAAATGCAGCATTATGAATCGATTTAAATTCACTGAATGCTTTCTTACTAGTGAAGAAGAATTAGTTTTCAACTATCTTCAGTATACTGTAATGTAGTTCTATGGAATGTAGTTCTATTAGTATTCACGATGAACAAAAACAGTTTTCTTGTAACATTTTATTCTATACGATTTAAATAAAGATGTAGCGTCTGATTTATTTAACTTCCCAATTCCATTTCCAAACAGGATTGCACGCAAGTATTTAGAACAAATTCGTTTTTTTATGAATTTATTTTTTCTGTGAGAAGAAAATAATTGTAGAACTTTTTTCTGTAAGAAAATGAAAAAAATATCACGATCAATCAGATTAATAAACGGTCTAAAAGAAGTTCCTATAATTTTTTAAAAAAGCATATAGATTAATAAAATGTAATGAAAAGATGAAAACGCTATAAAAAAGAAAACTTTGAAAAAAGATTTATCCTGTTACCGAAGAATGCGTCAATTAATTTGCTAGACTTGAACTTTTTAATATTTCTAGAGGAATATGTTCCAGTTAATTACTTCAGAAGAGTGTTGTTCTTATAAATATCCAATTGAAATCCTGGCTTTTCTGTTGCTACAGGCAAGAAATACTTTTTTTTCGAACTTTAAGTTATAAAAAATTTGTTTCGCAGAAAAAATGAAGGCTTGCTGAAAACAAATTTCAATCATTCTTTCCAGTTTCTGTTGCCGCAAAAGTATGGAATAAAACAAAGCCAAAACTGCTTGGGGTGTGTGTTTTATTTATTGTTAGTTTCGAGGTTTTTTTTAACTGCATTTGAATAAAATCTAATCAGCAAAGTACTTTTTCAATAAAATAAGACTGGACTTCTTCGTATGATGAAACTTTTTGCACAGAAAATGAAATAATTCTGCAAATAATGTTTTCCAACTCATACATGTTGTACAACTTTGGTTTAATAGAAACAAATAATTTTTCTTTGCATAAAAAGAATTTTGTAAATTTCAATCAGTACATTTCTACCAAAACTGTAGATTTCTGTAAAATTTGAACAAAATCCACCAGAGGAAAATGCTTCTCTTCCCGCCTATGTTCCTGTTGATGGAAAATAGCAGAGGGTAGTGGGAAGAAACGTCGAGGTTTTAAACATGTGCATTTATTTAGTTCCATTTAATCACACATAAAAGATGAATTGTGAGCCGTAAATTCGGCTTC
>BGPR01014972.1:0-23789 GCA_013235015.1 Araneus ventricosus
AGGTTCAAGTGTCACTTTTAAAATCAAATACTTGGCAGAAGGCGATACGATGATGACAGGGGGGAAGAAGAAAAAAATAATATTGTGACCCGTACCACTCAATATCGCTACGGCACTGCGAGACACGGGCAGATTAACTGTTTACGAATGATCAGTGTGTCGTCTTCCATTCAGAGCTCATCTACCAGATTGCTGAGCCATTTTCGCGGTATTAAGCACCATTTGATGCATGAAAGAGCATGAACAAAAGCAATCGTTGCTACCGCCGAGGAAAAGTGTGGTTTCGTTCAATGGCAATATTTCTAAATTGAAGACGACACAGTTGTCATTTGCAAAGCTCTTTACCCAACCAATGTCTTATACTATTTTCGATAAATTAGATATTAAAAACGACTTTGAAATTTTATCAGGAGGAGAGTTCCAAACTGAATTGCTGCATTAGCGATTCTTTGTGATGGTGTATTATTTTTTTCTTGTGTGTTAATTCATGAATTTTTTTTATTTTTCTTTTCGTGCTTCCTTTGGGAGAGTCCCATTTTAAGGTTTTGCTTTTCTTGCATTTTTTATGTATTACAATTTGTTATATCCCATATTTAATTTATTTTATATATATGAGTCGTGTAGCTGCAAAATGCCACATCTCCAAAAAAAAACAGAAAAATTCTTCAAAAAGTGGATTTTCTGTCACATCTACCAAATGAAATTTTAAAAAATACTGCATGTCATTCGTTGACGCAGTTCCAGTGTGATTCTAGTATGCAATTTTATGGTAATGATGTTATGAAGAAGGGGCGGGGGGAGTTATTTAGTGCTTTATGTTTGAGATGCAATTTGAAAATCTAAATCTAAAAAAAGCTGAAATTTATAGAAAATAGAGACATAATAATTCTCAAAATATAATTGAAATAGAGGTCCCATCTGAAATAGATTCAATCATAAAAAAATACATGTATCATGGCCACATCTTCTCCAGGTCTCACTATAATAATAGTAGTTGTATAGTTAATCTATTATTTCGACTTGTCTTTTCTGACAGTAGTGAAAATCATGCACTTAAACCTATTTATGAAAGAGATAACAACGTTTTTTTTTTGTCCGCGCTGATCTTCGATACCCTCCCTCTTTCTTGAAGGCACTGTCACACCCATTTGGTGGCCTTTACGCTCCCCTCCCGTCTTATATCCATCTTTCATACATAAAGAAATGAATTATCCCAGAATAGAGCTCATACTATTTTGCTTTGACACCTCTCGCTTCAACGAAACGGACTTTTATAATACTGTATCTGATGAGATAATAACATTATTCGTCCGCTTTTGTTCAAAAGTGGGAATAAATAATTCAGAAAAGCCAAACTCGAACTTATCGCAGTGTCCACATTAACAGCATGTAAGCCTCATTTGGAACAAGTTTCAATGAAATTACTGCTGGTACTTACGTATTAATCGCCACCGAGGCTGGCGGTAATGTCAATAAAGAACAATCTTGTTTACAAAAAAAATCCGCCAAATTGGCGGTACTTTTCCTTTAAATCGCCAATTGGCGTTAATACGGGCAGAAAATCGCTAAATTGGCGGCACCTAAAAAACCGCCACCCAGTTGCGGTGGCGTTGACGTGCACCGAAAACCGCCAAATTGGCGTTAATACGTAAGTACAAAAACCGCCAACTTGGCGTTAATACGCAAGTACAAAAAACCGCCAAATGGGCGTTAATACGTAAGTACAAACTGCCAAATTTGGCGGCACTTAGAAACCGCCAAATCTGTAGCTTCGGTGGCGTTAATACGTAAGTACCTTACTGCTGAGCTGCCTGGCGCATTTGTAGATGGCTGGTTCGGAATCCGTACCCAATGGAGATGCGTCTTGCATCACACCCTTGACTTTCTAACCTGATAGACAGGTTTTAAACATTTTGTGTTGTCAAGCAATAGAAGAGATTATATAGACTTAAAATCTTAAAAAAAACGCATTTATGAAAAAAAAATGGAGATGGACACTTTTGTAATACTCGACATAGGTGATACATGTTAAAAGCGTCTTTCCTTAAAACTTTTTATTTTTATTTTTCACCATTCATTTGTCTTTGGACTACTTTATTTCAGTAAATGCTGTTGCATTCTTCAGGATAACCTTTGTTGTCATTCATTTCTTTATGATGTTTGTTTGTGTTCTTCAACGCTTGTTCGTGAAATTTCTTTCATATCCTTTTAGTTTCCTTTTTTGTCATCATAAGGTTCAAAAACCACTTGATAAATAACACAACCCTTCACTTTGATTTATTAAAGAATGAAAACTGTAATTTTTTCTTTATCTTGATATCTCTTATCTCTTTGGAAAACTTCTTATCTGTTAGAAAGTTTTTTTCCCTCTAATGAGAAGGTAATTTTCTTAACACAGCATCCCCTTACGAATTTTTTTTCGTTAACCCATTTTTAGCGTAATTTTTCCAGTATAAAAAATTTATTTTTCATTTTTTTTCCGTCTTTCTCGAATTAAAAAAATAACTATACACCCACAAAACATCTGCATCCTAGCAAGATAATTTGATTATATTTTATGATACTTTATGACTTTTTACGAAACAAATCGCTGAAATCTAGCATACTGTAAACTTGCGGCTTTGCTGCAAAGTGACCTCATCACCAATTCATTCATATAAACAGCCATTTTGTTTCTTGGATTTGTGTTTGTGTTGAGGCACTCTGCAGTAGCTGAGGGGTTGTACTAATCTATATTTCAACTGCATATAAGTGAGAATACCATGGCCTTAGCTTCAAAGCTACTGAAAATTAAAGTGGCTTGTCAGTTTCAATGGATTGGAACGGAAACTGAAATGGCAACCTCTGTTCTAGGAGAGCTGACAGTTAAAATTAAAGTAGCTTGTCAGTTACGATGGATTGGAACGGAAACTGAAATGGCAACCTCTGTTCTAGGAGAGCTGACAGTCAAAATTAAAGTAGCTTTTCAGTTACAAGATTTAAATGGAAACTGAAATGGCAACCTCTGTTCTAGAATATCTGACAGGTTCAGGATCAGAGAGAAAGAAGCAAGAACAGGACACGGGAAGGAAGCAATTTCTTTGTCCCTATGGTGCAGGAAAGTAAGAATTTGTCATTTAAGATATTGAAAGTTTCTTTCAATTCAAACTCTCACCGTCATAGAAGGGCCTAAGACCAAATATAGGTCGTCGGGGAAGGGAACCAGTCCGCCAAGAACAAATAAAGTTGTTACAGGAATTACCCATAACAGGGGTGGTCTTTAATTACAGAAAGTCATTTTTTACAACAGCTAACCCATCCTCTCGGTTGAAAGACCAAAAAATATGAATTGATTAAAAATTCCATGGACTCATTAAAAGTACAACAGCTTGTCTGGCAAGATGGTGAGAAAAACTTTAATTTAATAACTAACAAATTAATAATCTAAAGCTGAAAGTTTCAGATTATTAAAAAATAAACATAAATAACATGGTGGTTAATAAATATACATATTATATAAAAATAAAATATATAACATAATCCCCCCCAGTTCTCCCTAATTAAGTCTCTGCTTTCTGCCTTGAGCAATATTTCGCTTAAATTTCTCTCCGAGTCCGCCTTAAGTAAGCAACCAGTTGGACCAAAAGTTTCTCCCAAGAACTGCCAGCCATCATGGCATCCAAGAAAATGAGGCATTTTTGAAGCTCTATTTCAAATATGAACAGACCTTCCATGAGCTCCATCTCTCCCCAAGACCTTGTTAAACTTGCGTTAGTGCGGCGGGGTATTTCGACACCCCAACACAACTATTTGTAACCGTATCCAGATGATATTCACTAGATCGTTCTATTTATATTGGGGTGTGCTGGTTCCCCGCCGACTTACAGCGTAAGAAAAATAGCCACACTAACGCAGGGTTAAATATGTTGTCGAACATCACAAATTGAAAGCAGACGAAAAACGACATCATGTAAATACTTTTCACATCTTGAACTTTCTCAAGAATATTTCAGCACGCTTCTAACCGCACGTGTCAAGTTCTCCTAGATCCTCTAATCGCAAGTACCCCACATACTAACTTCCTCTTTTAGGAAATAAACTTATCAAACTCTCCTCTAAGTGAATTCTGACAAGTGATGGGTACAAATTACCATTTTCTTCCGAGCTGCACAAAATTTATTCATTTGCGACAAGAAACGTGCAGAGGCTTTTCGGAGTTTATTTCTCCGAATTGTGCTCCATCCACACCGACAAAATCAAGGCTTTCGAAAGATATGTGGTTTCCGTCAACAGATTCTAACGTTGACCTTAATTTTTCTTCTGGCGAATCAATTCCCTGACTTTTGAAATCGTCCCAAACCTTTCTCAATTCTCAAGAAACCACAACATTTTGTTGCATGGTTACTACTATCTAATATTCTTTTGTATGATTATACAAAGCGAAAGTATTGCAATCGTCAAAAAATTCGACTCCGAGATTTTAATGAATCTCCACGTTTTAGACCTCTCTGGGTCGAAAAAAGAGGGTCTGTTTATTTCTCTACGAACACGATAACTAAAATGAATAATGAGCTAAACGGATGAAATCTGTTACACGGTCTTTACCCATAGTTGTTAATTTCTGTCAAATTTTGGATGAAGTTTGTACACGGGAAGTTTGTCTAAAACGCCAAGAGTTAAGCCGATGAAATTCGGCATATGGATTAATCGCACTAATGGAAGATCCGTATTGTAATGAAATTTCAATCTTCACTCTTATATTTTAATATTTAATAAAACTCAATATGGCTTTATCAATTATTTTTAGATGTTCTGTATCTCGAAACGCAGACTGCGTGCGTAGTGTGAATGATAGGAATTGAATTAATATTTCAAGCTGGCAGAGTCCCCTTCAAAATTTTATATACGACTAAACAGCTTCCTTTCGTAAATAGCTAAATGAATAATATTTGCTATAAAGAACGGCTATTTTTAGTCTGATGCTACAGAATCAAAGTTTCGACCAAATACATCATTGGGTCGACTGTATGTTGGTATGTCTGTTTGTGTGTAACGGAACTTGGTAACTCAAAAAAATGCCACAAGCTAGATGCACGTATGTGATCCTTACTTTAAAATTGTGGATTAGAGTCAAATGTTGAACCAAACCAGAATAGGTATTATTCTAAAATGCATATTCGAATCTCTTCACGAAGCTAAGCACAAAACGCCCAGGAGCGTGAAAGTATACGAGAAAGTTGAGGAGAGAACATTTCTGCTGGTTTCATTTCATCATTTTCGAAGAGCGGAAATTTTTAACATATAAAATTTGATTCTATTATAAGATAAGATGATTCTATAAATCTCTACTCAGAGGTCCAAATTTTTTCTCATAAATTCTATTGTGAAGTGATACGTGATAAATAAACTGAATCTGTTCTGGTTAGGTCTATTTTAAAATAACTGACCTTAACCGAAATGCCTATATTGCTTCCCATCAATTTCGTGAGGCTTCTTGAGCATAAAAGTGTGTTCTGTAAACACATTTACTACGATTTGAGCTGTAAAACAAATATTTTTACGGTTGATGACACACGAGTTACGTTTGTTTTCACTTCACGTGTATCATATTTTTGTGGTGACTTTTTTTATATAAGAGTTACATTTTATAACTATAGGTAAAGAAAACTACGCAATGATACATAATATAAATTTGTTCATGCATAATGTGTGTGACACATAATATAAGTTCTACGAAGTAGGAAGCGCTAAAATCAGCATCGTATCATTGTATTTTTGTAGCGACGTTCGCCTTTTTATGTAGGAGTTACATTTAATAACTCTGGGTAAGGAATACTACGCAATGATACATAATATAAATGTGCACATACTTAATATGTGTGATACATAATACAAATTGTACCAAGGCACCGCCAGTATCAGTATCGTATAATTGTATTTTTGTAGCGAAGTTTTTATGTAAGAGTTACATTTAATAACTATAGGTAAGGACCTACTACACAATGATGCATAATAAAAATGTGTACACGCTTAATATGTGTGATACATAATACAAATTGTACCAAGTCGGCACCGCTAGAATCAGTATCGTATCATTGTGCAGGGTGACATTTGAACCATGACTAACGTGATCAGATTTTCTGAGCTTCAGTTAGGCACGTTGGCTTAGATAAAGTATGGGTATTGGGACGGAAATGGGAGGTCCTGCAACAACCACCTTATAGTTCAGATTTAGCCCCTTCGAATTTTCATTTATTTTGACCTTTAAAGAAATTTTGGGCGGGAAAATGCTTTGCGGATCTGAAGGATTTGCAAAACACGGAGGTTATGTCGAGAAATAAACAAAAGTATGTAGTTTTTCTGAAATGTATTAAATATTTTCTTGAATTATAATTGTCAGTGTAATTTCGCCCAGTACCTTTATTATCGGACCGTCCTCGTAGATGAATAAAAAAATTACAAACAATAAAGTAATTGTTATTATTATTATTGTTTTTTTAACTAGGAAGCGACAAAAAAAGAAGCATATTTTGCTATTGCCTTTTTTTTCTTCATGCTGATTCATCGACATTGGTCATATTAGGATTACCATATTCTTTATATAATAAAGTTGGAAAAGAGAATTCTTCAGAACTTAAGTTTCAGAAAAGGTAGATCTAGTTAATCTTTTTTTTAAATATGTGCATGAATAAGTAAAAAACCGGACAACATGGGACATTTAATTCAAATCCGGAACACTTTTTTCCAATTCAGGGGGATGAACAGTGAAAATTCGGGACTGTCTTTGCTAATCCGGGCTTTGGATACTTTATTCATAGTTCAACAAGAATAATTGGAAGAGAGATTAGAACAAAACAAATATGGCTATTTACTATTAAGTAAAATTCGGGACAATCTGGGATTGTCCGAATTTTAACTACAATTCGAAAATTATATATATATATATATATATATATAAATTCTTGGTTTATCATAATGTTCGGGGTAAAGGACAGTGTTTTTTAGCTATATGCCAACACTGTTCGCAGAAAACATTATGATTTCACTAATTTTTTAACGGTTCGTATAGATTTTACTTACCCTGATGAGCATCCATACGCTTTTACCGATTTACTACAGGTCTCTCCATTTTATTTTAACATTTTTTGACTTTCACGATATATATATATATATATATATAAAATGTTTTCGTTGTTGCAGTCATAAAACAGCCGCTTTGTTAACCAATTTGCTTTATTACAAAAATATTTTGGAGGGTGGCGGACATACCAACATCTTAACTGAAGTTTTAAGTAAAAGTGTACTGAAAATCCCCGATTATCTCAGATAAGTGAATAACAAGATAACACGTGATCACAGTGAGGGGAATATTGGCCATTTTTAATAAATTACGTAGACGTTTTAGGGAAGATGCTTGGCGTCAAGGAGTCGCTGATTTCGCGATTTGTGCTCGCGTGGAAACGACTAAAATATTCTTTTAGTAATAAATATGCCAAGACGAGAGATTTAATATACCTCCAGCGCGGGAAATAGAACGAAACTGGAGTTTAAGAAAAATGATTTTACTTTATTTCTTTGTTTCAAACTACGGTTTTTGTTCGATGTTCCGGGGAAACAAACTCTTTTTATCATTATTGCTAGAGTTTGTAATTAGAAAACACCAATAATATGTTTGCGCTGTTTTGATGTTTTCTTTTGTTTATATATATAAATAAACTAAATATAACTTGTTATATATGAACATACACAAACAAAGTAACACAAGACATATCAAGATGCAAATCATAAAGTAAAAATTAATTAATTAATCAATACAGCCAAATCTAAAAGAAAATCTAAAGAATTGAAAATAATATAGATACCAAGAACAAAAGGTAAGTTTAATCATTTAGATGTTAACATGCAAAAGAACTATGTTGCTATCAAAAATATTGAAAAAGGCAGAAAATCTGCAGAAGAAAAACCTTCATTTGTTTTTAGTAATATCAAATACTCTGGATAGAAGTCAATTTGTGGCGTGTAGTCTTTTAATGTTGAACATATTAATAAATCATCAATATATCTATACATGATATAAGAATTATTGTAAATATTTTCTTTTTAAAAATAGTGTAAATATAAATTAGCTAGAGCATTACTTCCTTGTTCACCTTGTGGAAGTCCTTTAATTTGTTGATATAATTTATTGTCAAAGATAATATAATTTTTTTATTATATATATTTATATATATATATGATAAATGTAAATTTTCTGCTATGCTTGATAAATGTATTAATTGCTTTCCTATAAAAATATTAAAATAAATTAAACAAGCTTTTAAATATAACAAACAATTGGGTAGAATGTTATTTAACTCTAACAAAATAAAAGAAAGTAATATTAGTGATGATTGCAATTGTAAAGATTATAATAATTTCATAAATGAACATCATGGGCATGTAATTACTGGAGATTTGAATATTGTTAGTGAAATAAGCTTAGAGAATTAATGAAGAAAGGTACAAATCATCGTTTGATTATTGCTAACAGTAATGAGAATATTAAAATGAAAATTAAAAAAAAGATATTGATAAATTTATATTAAAAATGGTAATTAAATATAGTCTGCCATTAGAGGCATTTAATGAATATAAACAAAAATCTTTTTATGATATTTTTCATTTCAACTTTAAATCTTATAACGATATTAAATATTAAGATATTAAAAAACAAATAATTGAGCTGCAAAAAAATTTTGTAATAGTTCATATAGATAAAGTTCCCAGCAATTTTGCCATCATTTGTAAATATTATTATAGAAAAATACTTAATGAACACATTTATAACAATGAGATTATATAGAATCTCAATTAAGTGATAGAGAAAAATTACTAATAGAATAATAGCCTTTTATAAAAAAACTAGGAATTCAATATGGAAAAGAAGGCTTTCCACAAATCTTTGACTCCAAAATTTCACAAGAATCCTATTAAATTTCTAAGTGTTACCAATGGTTTCAATACATATATCACAAAATCAGGAAACATTTTACAAAAATACATACAGGCAATTATTGAGAATTGAAGAAAGCAAAAAAATACGATTATAGTCGGTAATAGGGTTGAAATTGTAAGTACTATTAACGATGCTAATATTTGTGATATACAGGATTTTGATTTCCAAGATCTTTTTAATAGATTAGATATTGATGATTTGGTAGATTCTTTAGTAAAAATACACAATGAATTTGATTTAAAAGAGGTTAAACATTCATAATTATAAAACTCTTATTAATCTTGTATTAAAAGAAAACCATGTTATTTTTGATAATAAGCGCTTCCATCAAATTAAAGGAATGCCTCAAGGAGGGCCAGCTAGCAATAGCTTGGCAAATATTTATTTGCATTTCTATGAGAAAGATTTCTTAAATAGTAGTTCTAGTTTATTATATAGATATATTGATGATTTGATTGTCTTCAATAAAGATTTATTATAAAACCACAAATTAACTTCTATCCTAAATATTTAAAACTTATAAAGAAAAATGCTAATGAGAATTATAGTTACAGAATTTCTCGATTTCGATATAAAAATTATAGATAGAAAAATTAATACTGATTAATACTTTTTTTATAAAAGAGCAGCTTTTTATTTTAATATAAATAAATTACCTTACTGGTAGAGTAATCTTAGTATAACAGTTTTCAAAAACTTAATAATTTATTATATAAATAGAAATAATAACTTGGTTACAGATAATGGTAATAGAATTAAGAATATTACAAATTTTTTTAATGTTACAATTTCATATGGATATCCTAAAAAATACTTATTAACATATATAGATAAGAAATATTTAAGTCACTTAGAATAATCTATTGATTTTAATATTGAAATCTTTTTATTCATGAAAATTCTTAAATAATTACATTTATAATTCTTGGATAGTCAAGCTGTGTATCATATTTGTTACTCCAATAATTTTAGTTTTTGCAATTTTATATAGATGACGCCCCTATTATAAAAATATCGTATAATGTATTTTTAAAAATATTCCTGTAGTTATTTATATAAAGTTCTTAGATTTTTAAATTAAGCTAGTGAATTTTAAATTATCTTAGAATTTTAATTTAGGTATCAGACTAATTTTGAAATTAAAATAATTAGTGATTTAATGATGACTCAGTGTTTGCATATGACGCTCAGATTCGGCTAGTAACGAATTTTTTGTATGCAGTAAAAAGTTAAGTGAAACACATTGATATTATAATTCTTAGTTAAAAGATTGAAAATTTTTATAGAATATTGAATCAATTAATTTTAGTGCAATAATTAATATTTGCAATATATTGTTATATTTTATTTTAGATACAGGCTTTTATTCTTTTCATATAGCGATGTATTAATTTAGGGTTATGTATGATATCTTTTATTCTAACCGGCTATTAGCACATCCAAAGCTGTACAACCAATTAAATTGTTGAAAACTCTAAATTTCTGGATTGTCTTTTTTCAAAAGTTTTTGAACGTAACAGAGTTAATATACATGTTCTAATTTTCTATATGCTTTAGTATATATTTAGTATTTGTATTTATTGGGATTATATGATTTAGTATCTTTATTTCTTAGAATATATTCTATAGTTAGCAAAATTTAAAAAAATTAAACTTTTGCATTGCATTATAGGTATGTAATTTTCCTTTTCAATATACATATATATATTTTGGCATTTTTTGCTATGACTTTGAAGCAGTAAGCATTTAGTTAATTTTCTGTTCTTTTCTTAATATATTTTGGAGATTTACTCCTATATTTGTTGTCTTTTTCCAACAATTGGCCCTCACAGAAGGTTGGTGTCTATAAATTTCGAAATAATGTGACATAATCGATTCCTCAGGTCGATTGGCATTTGATTGTTGGAATTCCATATCTGGATTGGCTTTTTCATAGTAATAGTTTTTTTATCTTATTAGCTTTCTGTATTTCATTGTGTGAATAACATTAGGTTATATTGTTTATTATATTTAATTTTAAATGAGGGTTTAATAGGTGTATATGATTAAAATGTTATTTGAGTTTTAATGGTTTAAAATATATATATATATATTAGGTTTCCAAGTCAAAAGCGAACAGAAAATCCATGCATTTTCTCAGATAAGGGATTAACATATTTTTATCAAATCAAGTAGGTTTTTCAGGGAAAAGTCTGGTGCCAACAAGTCGCCGAGTCTGGTTTTCTGTGGACGCGTGGAAGCGATTTAAGTATTCTTTTAATAATAAATATGCCAAAATTCGTGATTTAATATACTTCCAGTGTGGAAATAAAACGAAACTGGAGTTCAAGAAAAGTTATTTTGGAATACATTAGTATTGTACTATGATTTTAAAATATATATTATGAGAATTTAAAGTAAAACTAAGTGAGATTATTACATATATATATAAAACCGGCATAGAAGAAATCAGGGTCCAGATTGCAGAGCCACTTAACGACGGCGTCCTAAATTTCGGCATCGGTTTTGAAATGGCGACCTGTCACGTGCTTCTTCAACGTTCCGAAGAGAAGAAATCACATGGTGTGAGATCCGGCTCTAGGGAGGGTGTTCTAATGTCGGTGGTGGACGTGCTCGACAGTTCGGCACACCTGTTTTCGTGAAAGAAAATAGTGTTTCCACACCTTTTTTCGTGACATTACACTCGCTCCGTAAACTTCTACTAGTTGGCGATAAATTTCAGCTGGGATGTTTTTTAAACAAAAAAAACCTTATTACACCTTATACAACCTTATTATCAATCTCCGACCATGTATCCGTCAACGTCGCCATTTTCTAACAGAGATTTCGGATAGCTACGGCACAACTAGATCAATCTACCGGTGGCGTAGTTAATACTATGATCGTATATTTTATTTAAATATGAAATTTAATTCACGCGCGGCATTTCTGCACCCATGAGAGCTCTTGTTACCTTACTTTTTGAACCACCTGCGTATAAATTTTCAGATCGAAACCGCACATTTTTCTCTAGGATCTAATCATTGTATAATTTTCAAAAATGTATATAAAAAGTTTTTTAATCCCAGCAACATTTTCAGAAGAAAAAAAATGGTGAAATGAGGAAAATTTATTATTATTTAAATTATTTCGTATTTAAATTTTAGCTCTCCTTTATATGTTTTGAAAATTTATTTACTGTGTTTCTCAACAATTTCCTAGTGATTTCTTCGTAAAACATATCATTTTAAGTTTCTTCACTAACAATTCAATTTTTGAATATAAAAAATTAGGTATATGTTGCATAGGGGGCATAGCAATTTTAGAAAGGCTTAGGTGGGGCATGGCACAAAAAAGGTTGGGAAACATTGACTTAGACAGAACTTACAACCTGAAAGTCAAATTTCATGTAGTGTACAAACCTATAGAAAGAAAAATAAAATTAATAATATCTTAGTTACTTTCAGTTTTAAAAAATTAGGATTGTTCTCCCTTCGACTTTATCGCAAACTGTCGATAAGAATGTCATTTATGAAGCGGTGAAAAATAATTGTGCTTTCGTGTTACGCAACAAAAAGGTTTCGATTACCATCACTAAAAATTCTCCTAAAATTATCCAAAATGATCTTTTCCTCTGACGATTTGTCATTGTTGTTTTTGAATTTCGTAATTTCGATGATATCTTCAGAACCTATCTGTCTGAGGAGACAATTTTTACCCCAATTTAAAATTAAAATAATAAAAATAATTTAAACAAAAAATGCTTTTATTAGTGTTCTAAAATATAATTTTTTATGGAAGTCTAAGCAAAAATCGTCCTATGAAATTCGTTATGCGATCATCCTCATTATACTGTTTTCAACGCATCATGCTTTTACGAGTTTTGATCTCCAGATATTTGGCAAAAAAATATTTTACACTTTTTAAAGCACTAATAAAAGCCTTTTACTTAATTTTTTAAAATCTTTATTATTTTTGACTTTTTTGTCTTTCATAATTTATTGGTATAATTATTGTGGAATATTGTAATTGATTATTTCTAGAATCCTTTAACAGATGGCGCTTCACATATGATATCAAAATTTACCGATTATTTGATAATTAAATTCTGAAAACAATAAAATATCGAATTGCAATTGAGAATGCAAGAGTGTACAAAATTTCAGAACTCCAGAACATTGAGAAGAGAATGAAAAAAAAATCGATTACAAAATTCCATCTTTACAAACATGAAATTTGCAAAGCTGGAAGGAACCAAGTTATATAAAAGCGTGTAAAAACATTATTGTTCTTTTTCTCTCAAATTTCTGTATACTTTCACATAAAGATGCCACTTATAAAGTAATATCAAAAATGATTTTACCTGTGTGTTATGCACAGGGCCGGATTAAAGCTCTCTAAGGGCCCTTGGGCAATGCAAGTCTCGCCCCCCCCCCTTTTTTCGAAAGCAGATATTTTTTTTATTGATTTTTAATTTAATCTCTATATGAACAGTTTCAAGCAGCAAATTTTGACGATCCAAAATAGTAAAAAATTTAGTCGCGGATTACTTTCACGAAAGTTGATTTCAGCCAACCGCTTATAACAAAATGCAAAATAAAAATTTATAAATAATTCTACACAAAATATAAAAAAAAGATAAAGCATTTTTAACACAATCCAAATAATATTCAATTATAGGATCTGTTTTTAAAATTAGAAAGCAACATATATATTTTTTTTAATTTATAAGACAGCAAAATACAAAAATTGCAAAACGTAATCAATTAGGAATGTTGTCAGAATAATTTTCCAAAAATTAAGCGATACTTTATTTAAATTTTAATAAATGCGAGTGTTTGGAATTTGTAAATTAAACTAAACCACAAAATTTAAATTATTCCGAAAGCACCTAAAAAAAAATCTCGCGGCCCATAAAGTTGTGGGGCCCATAGGCATTTAATAATCCTGCCCTGTTTATGTAATCAAACCTTCTTGACTGTCATCATCAAACATCCTTTATAAATACAGGGTGTGCACAAATGAAGTGAAATCAAACATTTCAAAAATTAATAAAAAAAACCTAAAAATGTTGTAACTACGGTATTTTTTAAAAATAAGAGCGCATCTCAAAAAGTTTTTTTTTCAGATAGGTAACGTGGCGTTACGTCGTTCTAAATTTGTTACAGCGAGACAATTTGTTACGTTCGAGAACAGCTAGAATTCGTACGCAATGGCTACCGATCAGCAAAAGCGCATGCGTGTTATCTGGTTTCTTTTCTTTAGTCTTTTTTGGACATTACGAAAACTCTTCAGTTTTCACACTACATGTGAATTAACAAATTAAAGAGCGTAAAATTCCATTTCCTACAAATATAAATACATGCTTTTATTTTTCTTCCAGTTTTAATGTTTTCTCAGATAATGGCTCAAAACAAATTTTTGATTTCCAGTAATTAACGACCCCCTAGACCACCGAAATGGCATGCTACCTTTTTGAGATGCGCTCTCATTTTTTTTAAAAAAATCGTAGTTCTAACATTTTTAGTTTTTTATTTTTATTAATTTTTGAAATGTGTCACTTCATTTGTGTACACCCTGTATATATCGCATAGGTACATAAGTACGTATGCCATAATGACAGTTTGTCACTGTTGCTTATGATTCCGTCATTTTGAAGTTTCTCGGACTAACTTCGGAGCATATTATCCGAGGAAAGGGATTTTTACACCACCTAAAGATTCAAAAGATGATGATGTGTGCGATGATGTAAATGTGAATGGTGTTATATTTTTCTTTGATTACTACATTTTTTAAAAATAATTTTTTAAATGCCCTACTGGATAATTTGACCAAAAATAATGATATTTAATATTTTCACTGCACTGAGTGGAAACACGCAAGTAAATAAATAAAATAACTAAAAAATTTAAAAAATAAATAAAAATATAAATAAACAAAAGGTATATAATATCGTCACAACGCGAGTATAAACGCAGTAACTAAAATAATGAAAAATATTGTTGCAAAATAGACTTAAAATTTTATTAAAATTAGACAAAAAATTATACGAAAAAGAAATTGTTATCATTGAAAAGCTAATTTTTGTATTTCAGAGTGGTGCGAAAGTGGTTTTTATGCGATAATATTCTCCGAAGGTGCGAATTTCGAATATCGCTCACTTTTTAATCTAAAATCTCATAAGAATTTTGAAAAACTCTTTCTTGGTAAACACCTAATATTCTAGGAATAACTATCTGCCATATTTTGTAGCTCTAGATCCAAAGGTTTGGATTTTGCAGATAGTAAGCCAACCTTTAAACTTTATCACGTTAAAAATAACTAAACGTAGTTTAAATATCCCAACCTATTCAAAAGATATAGTGGCATTTAAAATGAATGCAAATAAAATATTAAAATAATAATAATAGTGTAATAAATGCAAATATCCGATACCTTAAATTCAATCTTATTAACGAAATGCAATCAAATATTGTCTTTACATACCTGTTAGAAAGGAAAATCATGATGTAATTTACCCTTCTTCCTGCCCTTTGATCTGCTAGAAAGGAAAATCATGATGTAATTTACCCTTCTTCTTGCCCTTTGCTTTTTCTGCGCCAAAAGTGCCAACTGGCTGAAGCACGGAAACGGTGAAGAAGCCATAGAAGCTCCCAGAGAAACAAAAGAAAAGGAATCGTAAGTTATTAACATGCGTCTTTTGGGTTCATTTTAGTGCGATCTTTTCTTCGATATGTTAGATGAAAGCTTCACTACATAATAAGTGAATCTTTAGATGAGATACAGTCATGCCAGGCAGTGGCGGAGATTGGATGGAAAAAGTGAGGTGCAAAAAATTTATAGACATCTAAAAGACCAGGAAGTATAAGGGGGTAGACAGTAAAATTTAAAAAAATTAGTTAATTTTCCCGAACACTGTTGATTTTTTATAATTCTTAGTTTCAGCAACTAAAATGAAATAAAAATTAATTTTCTTAAAAATAGGGGAAATTGCCCTCTGACCCCACCACTATGCCAGTACAAAGTTCGTGTCATAAAATGACAGACCCTTATACCTGAATGTTAAATTGCTTTATATTAGATTTAAATATTTTAATATTACTTTGTTTAACTTCATAGACATATTCTTTCCACTTAAAGAAATAGGGATTGATCTTACTTCGACCTTTTCATATACTTACCCAATATGACGTGCAAGAAAATAGCTTAGCTTTGAAGTTGTTTAGGGCAGAGACTCGAGTTCGCATTTTGGACTTCTTTCATTTGACTGATTTGGTCCAAATTTTGATACCGATCTAGAATTTTAGTGTAAAGATCATATACTTAAACTCACCAACTCAGTTTATTTCATTTTTGTGTTATCGCTTTCAAATTTACACGAGTACAAGGATCCCTTGACGCATTTGGTCCAAATTTTGAAACATATCTGCAATTCTCATGTTCAAGCCGTATGTCAAATTCCATCCATATAACTCTTTCCGTTTATGAGATATGCTGTTTACATGCACATGGATGGACAAACAGATTTCCCTTGTATGGATTTCGTTCCAAACTTGACAGAAATCTACTATTTTGGTGTACAAATCACATACCAAGTTTCATCCATCGAGCTTGCTGCGTCATTGAGTTATTGAGTTCAGACAGAAAGACAGATAAACTTAATTCCAAAAGTGTTGTTTTTTTCACTGTGGGATATATAAAACGTGGAAATTCATTAAAATTTTGTGGTCGAATTTTTTGACGGCAACATTGCTTTATCTTTGTATGTTTTGCATATCAAAAAGGAAAATTGGTAGTTTTCTACCAACGAATTTTTACAATAATTCCACATAAGGTACCAAGTAGTATAAGATATTCTATGGTATTATTATAATTATTTGGCGACCCTCTAAAATATTGAGAATTTTGAAAAGTATCATAAAATATTTTACAATATCTTTGAAATTCTGCACTTTAACATTCTTCATAATGTTTCATGGTGTGGTTTTGCTTAAAGATGACGATTTTATTTAATTTTTTGTGAAGTTCCTATCAGAAAATTAAAATAAATTCTTGACAGATATACCAATAAAGCCAAAATTAAAAAAAGAAAGTAATACAAGCAATCCTAGAGTAATTTGGAGTAAACGAAGAGCAAACAACAAAACAAGAAATCCATTCTAGTTCACTTTTTCAAGGGCTAAGAACTATTCGAAATTGATTCAAAAGAAATAAATTCTTGGATGGTTAATTGATAAAACTAATGTAACCCAAGTGAAATGCTTTATCAAATCTTCTTTTGCATTCTTATGTCCATTTACAACTCCAATTACCTCAATAATCGTATGCTCATTTATTATCCTAATGGGAGTAACTCATTTAGCCATTCATTTAGAGATTTGTTCCGCCATTGCATTATTCGGCTATTGACAGTTTCGAAAAAATTCAATGCCTCAACCTCGAAATATATCAACATCTGAAATTGAGGGAATAAAGCGTACCGTAACCTTTCGATTTAAGCAATCGTTGAACCCTTTGGCTTCTATTTCAAGTGGCAACTTCAAATTAATTTAGTCTCTTCAACACAAAAAATATAAGAATTCTATATTCTCTTTATAGTCAATTCTTTTTATCTGTTGGTTTCTTTAACTGGTTAACAGTTAAAAAACACAATAACATCGTTACAGCATTGAAGATAGATTATATATCACTGAAAAGATCTGATAATAAAGTAATTCCATAAAACAAAATCTTAAAATTAATTTTACATAAACCTCAAAAATAAAATAATAAAACCCCCTAAAATTCGATATATCCAAAATAACCTCAAGCCATAACAAGCGAATAAAAATATAGGAAAAAACAAGACATTAATGCTCATTGACATTTTCAAATAAAGTGTTAAAAATTTGAAGATTCTCATTGGAAAAGCATTAAACCAGAATTCGAACGATGATGTGCAGTTTTACACGGAGCTTGCGAAGAATTCAAGGGTTTTTAACTTCGGTTCATAATTGTTTGTAGATGGCATTACAATAAACAGCAAAAGGTCTTTGGCTGAGTCAATTTAAATGTACTTATCTGATAATGGAATTTTAAAGATATTTAAACAGTAGTTAATAAATTTAAAAAATGCAGGTACTGTTGCAATTAAGATAGTATGATAGTAGGTTTTAAATAGTAGATCTTTATTGTCAGTTTCAGCTTCAAATTCGAAAGACAGCGCGAAATTGCTTGATTGATAAAAAAAGGGGTATTGGATTGGTATCTGCAAAGGCTGTCATCCCCATGTTTACAAAAGATTCTATCTAATAAATATCGAAAAATATTTGAGATTTTGTAGGAGAAACAACGCGGAAGTTATATTTACTTAATAATTAAAAAAAATAAAAAACAAGACTAGGTCACAGGCGACTTTAACGCCCACAAATTTCCTCCACGTACAACAGAGAACGATTCCGAACAATTTTATTTTATAACGGACTTAACTGCGTAAACATCAAAAGTTCACAATTCATATACATTCTTATGCGGGAATGTATAGCAATAACTATTAATAATAATTATAATTGGTCCGATGTTTATCGAACATTCAAACTGAACCGGTTTTCCTTCCCGTATATTTATTGCATTAAACTAGTATTGCTCAAAACAAACAAAAACAAAGAAACTTAATCGATAAAATTAAATTGGATAATACAAAAGCACTCTAGGAAATGTTAAGGCAGAACCTGATATTAAACTAAGAACCAGAGACTATTACATTTTCTCTTAAAACGATGAGTATTATTGTTTATGTTATTACTGAATCATCTTGTGCAAACTTTGTCGGCCCTTGACATAAAAAAATTATTGCCCCAAAACAAAATCAGCTTCAATTTTTCGAACTTGCAGATAAAGCGATATACCAAACTCTTTCACTGTAGAACATTGAATTCATATGGAATTTCAACTTCGATTTATTGGTGTTGATTATCACTTTTGGTTGTACTATTATTACAGTGATCTCTCTCTTATGCGCGGACGCAGCGAAAAAAACTCGCATAAGTGAGAGACGCGCATAAGTGAAAAACCACAAAAGGGACCTTAAAAGTGAAACATCAATAAAGTGTACATATATTATTAATTAATACTATGTATATACTACTGAAAAATGTAAATAAGATTAGTTTAAAATGCAAATAAGTGTAGAACTTCCGTTAATTATTTTTTTAAGAACACAAAGAAAATGGAAATGCTCCCGATTTTTAAAAATCTCTCTCATGTCGATTCTGCGACATTAAAATGCTCAGCTAAAGCTTTTTTCGAGGTGCAAAGATTTTCTTCGAATTTTTTAATAACATCCATTTTAAACGAAAGCGACAATTTCGTTCTTTTCGCCATTTTAAAACTTAACCATCTAATCGAAACTCCAAAGATGGTTTTTTCGTTAGCCATTAATGCCACGTGGTACATTCCGTACTAACTTTTCTAATTGGCTGTTGTATAAATGAGACTTTTACTGACGTCAATCATAAGAACCCCATGTACACCCCTGTGTATAAGTTAAAGGAATGCGTTCTTGGAATCTGAACAATAGAGGAAGGGTGAGGGAATGCATTCCTAGAAGCAGAGCCAAAAGGGTCTTTGTTCTACTGACAAAAAACTATTTGAACTAAGAAAATTTTTTCGACGCGCATAAGTGAGTGGTGCTTTTTTAATTCGGCACATAAATGAATAAGAGTTATCATTGTTTTCCTATATCCCTGGTCGCGACGGCGAATTAAATGCGCATAAGTGAAAAACGCGCATAAAAGAGAGCGCGTACAAGTGAGAGGTCACTGTATCTGTTATTTCGATTTTTATTTTGCGCAATTTTTTATTTTTCAACACATTTTAGAAACATTATAAACTATATATTATTTCAAAATGTTTGAAGATATTAATCGTGTAATAGTTACTTTCACTAAACGGCAAATCTCAGCATTTATTTGTACTA
Organism: Araneus ventricosus; assembly: GCA_013235015.1. Lineage (NCBI taxonomy): Eukaryota > Metazoa > Arthropoda > Arachnida > Araneae > Araneidae > Araneus > Araneus ventricosus. Next base: position 19,911 of record BGPR01014972.1, read on the forward strand.
CGAACTTTAGCTTTCGTAATTCTGTAGCTGGTTAAAAAGAAGGCTTGTTCACTTTGCCCGTTTAAAGCAGAAGTTGATTTAGTAGAGTCATATTGTTATACAATATCGTTATAACATCTTTTCATTCATGTTATCTTCACGGTGAGGGCATTATAATTCCTTTCCTTTACTGTTGATATTGTTTTGATTAACAGGTGAAAAACTTCAAAATCGATAAATTTGAACATTGGAAATTCGAATATAAAAAAAATTAGAATTTCAATTTTATAAAAAAAACACTACGTAGAAATACTATGTAAGAAAATATGTACTGTATAAGATTGAATTTAGATATATTTTATAAGGTAGAATATTCCAAAAAAATAATTTTAAAACTTGTTTCATTTTCTCTATGTCTTTAATAGATGAGTATTGCAACTCTTCAAAAATATCATAGTATAAAAGATGTTTTGAAAGAACATATACAACACAAGTTGGATGGAAGCAAGAAGTAAAGATACAACGAACAGTTTCTTTAAAATGCTCTTCTTTCTTTTTATTTAGTCTAGGAAACAATAACATATAAAACTTGTTTAAAAATGATTGATGGCGTATATCGCAAAAGCTGAACTTTCAAAATATTTTTTTCTAACTAACATAGTCCAATTATTTATTGCTTATAATTATTTATTGCTAGCCGCCTTCGGGAACCAGCTGATACGCCGGTTTATATTAGTTTCTATTTTTGTATTTCACATTAATTATAGCATTCCTCGCCGCAATTTCACCAGCGATAACTCAGGAAAGATGAATAAAAAAGTGATTTTATTGTATTTGGCAGATAGTAAAATATGTAAAGACGTAAATTGTAAAATACCAGAGTACAATTCTGTATGCTGTATCACAGATAACGAAATTTAAATATTGCATTTCAAACAACTCTCACTCAATTCATCTATCACTCATCGGTAGAATGATTAACCTTGAATATGGTCGCGAAAGTTCGTCCGGCAAAACTGTAAACTTAATCCTAACCAAAATTTTAATAAAAACTTACCTATTATACAATTTACAAAAATTTAAATTGTTTTCATGCCTCATAATTTTAAAATGACAGGAAAGCATGAAATTAAATGCTTGAATACAAAAAAAAACCCTGAAATTAAATATCTGTTGCCATGCGTTAATGAAAATATTACTTTGAAGTAGGTACGATAAAATATTTCAGCAATGTAATGAATATTAAAGTGAAAATTCTGCTTTGGAGTTAATTTCCCAAGAACACAATTTATACTATCACAACCGCAACAATTGCAAAAGCGCTTGAATAAAAGATATGCTGAAATAATGAGATGCTTTGAATTTTATTTACAACAATAAAAACATTGTTACAATTCATATTTTAAAGCATTTTGAAACATTAATCAAAATTTAACAAAATGTCGCATGGAAATAAGATCGATGTCATTGAAAAGCTAATTTTTTTATCTTTAAGATGATGTAAAAATGGTGTTTTTGCGATAATAGGATCCGAAGTTATTCTGGAAAAACGTTAAAAGTTAAGGTAATTTTTAAATAATTTAAATTCTAATTAAAATTTCAAAAATCCTTTCTTAATGAGCGCCTACTCCCCAAGAAGGAACCGTTTGCCAAATTTCAAGTTTCTAGTCCCAGTGGTTTGGGAGATTTCGTGATGAATGAGTCATGGTATTTGCCTTTTATATTATATATAAAGATAATTAGCAAAATATATAAGCAATAATGATCTTCTCGTATATTCAAAAGTTTTAAAATGATGATAATTTGTTAAAGGTTTCGAATTCAACGAATCAAAGCACCCAGTTTTAATTATTTGAATTTTTAAAACCACATTTACCACAAAGTCGTATATAAACAACAGTGGTCAAGGATTTTTGCAGTGAAACTGGAATACTTATTGTATCGGCTAAGGTTGCAAAAACTACAAATACTGCTTAGACAAGCGATCAGAAGATGTGGAGCGTTTCAACTTCAATAATTTGAACAAATGGTTTTGATTATTTGAATTTTGAAAACCATATTTTTAAACAGTGCTGTGTATAAACAATAAAGGGTAATAACTATTTGTAATGAAACTAGATTACTTATTGTACCAATTAATATTACAATCAATATCAATAATTAAATTCATTAACTCATTAAATAATAAAAATTACCTGTCAAGGTAAAATTTTTCCTCTAGGAATTTTGTTTCTGTTTCTAAATTCACATGGCACAGAATATTTAACATCAATGGTTGCAAAACTATATGGACGGAACTATGCTTTTATGCTACAATACTTTTCCGCCCTTTATGACGTCATGGTATGGGTAGGTAGACCAATCACAGTTAAGGGACAAAATATATATTACCGAAAGCTGTCTTGTACATCTTGCCGACAATCTCTTGATCACCATTCGATTATTGGGATATAGGAACAGCGAGTAGTATATAAAATTTACATTATTTGTTGGAATGAGCTATAACTGACCAGAAACTTTCTTTGAGAACTTCTCTTCATGCTGATTATATTGAACAAACTTATCTAAGCTATGCAAATTACATACGACAAATAATTTTTAAGTCGATACTTTAGAAAAATTCAAATATGTCGGGTAGTATGGGCCACATTAAAAAACAGAAGGTTTAAAATAAAAACAAATCATTTTTTTGGGTACAAATGGATATATTGTAGCCATATTACATTAACAAAAATAAATTTTCTTAAATTTCCATCGTTATCCTATTAGTTATTTAATCTTAGTTAGTAGTTATCTAACTAAATTTTTTCTTCTTTGCTGTGTACTTCTAGGCACACCGTAATGGTCGGGCACAACCCTTTCAGACATTTTATTTTCCAGAAACACTTGCAATTGCAATTATTTTAGTTTAATTATATTAACGTCCGTTTTGAAGCAACTAGAGAGATATTTTGGTCGGACCTCGTAATTTTAAGCCGCTGTCAGATGACGAGGAGAACACCTGAACTGGCACATCCCTCTCGAAACTTCCGCACCACACCAGCGAGAGGACGTTTGGCCGCTAAGAATGATTTAGATCGCAACAGGCCTCATACACATCAGGGTTTGAGTGAAAACGGGTTTCGAATCTGGAACCCTCTGGCCCCGAAGCTGAGACCTTACCATCAGACTACCGCGGCCCCTTTGCTTCATGGCATGCAGGCCATTGTTCTCAACCCTCTCCTTCATTCCTCTTCTCACCTTCGAGTTCGGAGTCGCGTATCTTAACCACTAGACAAAAGGAATTCGCACTCTCCGGCGGTGGATACTGACTTATATACTTCAGAATTTGATGGCGCAATGCGTAATCAAACCAAAAGTTAGGTGTAAGGTATCAAGATGAAACTTTGAAGGCATAAACTAAATAAAGTAAGCTAAATAATAACACTGGTTTCATAATTTTATTCTTACCATTAGAAATGCGAGTTGTCAAAAATTATACGAAGCAACCCATTATAGGTTCACAAGCAAAGAATATTTACTGAGAAACGATACAAAGCAGTTATGTCAACCAGCTACCTGCACACGGCAGACTGATGCTGTGGCTGTACTGTAGGGATAATAACGGGCTGCTATGAACCGGCAGCCCTTAGAAACACAAGGTGGCCCATACTACCTATTGTTCCCATAATTAATATGATATCATCAGTTTTTAATGTTTTAAAAATACATACATAAGAAAACGAAATTAACATAATATTGAACAGCTATAAAAGTTCACAAAAGATATCAATCTAATAAAATTAGTTTATAGTAAAAGATTATGTGTCCCATTTCCCTGAGAAAATCTCAAGCATACGCATCGTTTCCATTTAAAAACTATATTTTCACTATTTTTTCTTTAGTTGCATCTGCTTTGTT
>BGPR01014972.1:23799-37847 GCA_013235015.1 Araneus ventricosus
GCCGAAGATCCGCCATGCGTGGGAGCCCGATGCATGCCCAATCATTCACAGGGGGCCAAACGTCCTTCACTGTTGTGATGCGGAAGCTTACAGACGGGGAAGCCAGTTTAAATGTTGTCATCTGTTGAGGGAAATTATGAGGTCCTGCTTCATAACGGGACGTTAAGATATATAACACCACTTTATACCAGGGTATCTAGAATCACTGTGGTTCTTTGTAATCGGTTTAGGTGGGCATAAAGTGGAAGAAGACCGGACCTAGCACTAATTATGAAATTATATTAAAAAATCTTTTCCTTTCTTTACACAATTTTACGGTTCATTATATAAGAAGAAAAAAGATAAAAATTTCAAAAAAAAAACGCTAACACCTTTCGGAAAGTTTTTAGAAAAGTCCATGGTACCATTAGAAAAAGTGTCTGTCCTTATGAATAATTCAGAAAGTTTTTCTAGACATACCATATAGTGATACAATGACAAAATGATAGAACTTTAACATCTTTACTAATAATAAAGTAGAATGTGTGTATGTGTCATGTGTATTGGCGCTCTACAGGAGAGACCGCTGGACCAGGAACTACAAAATTTGGCACAAACATACTTTGGAGGGTTGGAATGTGCACCTCCGAACCCTTTTTCTGAAATTTTAATAAGAATATCAATTAATTAAAAATCAAGCGAAATTTTGGAGTTTTTCCTTAATAACCTTCGAAAATATTACAGCACAAAAATCATTTTTACACCATCTAAAAGCGGAAGAAATTAGTTTTTCAATGATATAAATTAAGTTGATGTACTATTTTTTTCTCTAATTTTATTAAATTAAAAAAAATATTTTTTGGCATAATTTACAACAATGCTTTTCATTGTTGCGACGCTATTCAAATCGTTTTCATTCTTTAAACAAATATTTAATTGCGCGTTTCTCTTTAATTGCTGAAAGCTAAGATAATATCGTAATACATTTTGCTTTCATATTTTATTTCATCAAAATTTTTGTGGAATCTGTAAACCAAACTCTCTGAGACATTAGGTACATGAAGAAATATATTCAGTAAGCCGACTGATTATGGCTGCTATGTTTTCATTCGTTTTCCAGCATGTTTTAATTCAGCAAACATGCCTCTGGCCATAATAGGTGTTGCGCCATTTTAATGTTGAAATCAAATGCATATTTTCCAAAAGAAATAAGAAGGTGAAAATGGCGCTGACAACTTGCAAATAGATGTTACATGATATGATTATTTGACTCTGTTAGGGACATTTATGTAGACAATGAACAGAACAGGTGCAAAGCCAATTAAAGAACATGAGTTAAATATATACTACGATCTGCTTACGTTGTTAAGAGAACCATGAATGTAAAATTAGTCAAGATTCAAATGAAATTATATTCCCGGCAAACAAGCTGGTCGCCGAAGGCGGCTAGTTTAGAAATATATCCAGTAAGCTGGATGGTTATGGTTGCTATCTTTTCATTCTTTTTTTGGCATGTTTTAATCCTGCTAACATTTTGTTGGCCATAAAATGTGCTGCGTCGGTTGAAAGTTGAAATCAAGTGCAGATTTAGCAAGAGGAATAAGATAGTGAAGATAACGCCGGCAACTTGGAATTAGATGTTACATGACATGGTTAGTTATTTAACTCCATTAGGGATATTTATGTAGACAATGAATAGAAAAGATTCAAAGCCACTAAAAAAAACATGGGTTAAATATCTTCCACAATTTGAAGTTTAAAATTACGTTATTAAGGGAACTATGAATATAAAATGATGCAAGATTCAATTGAAATCATATTCCCGACGAACAAGCTGGTTGCCGAAGGCAGTCATTAATTAATAAAAACTAAAAAGAATTAAAATCAATGCTACGTTGTTGATCTTTGTTCTTTATGATAACAAAAATAAGCCATTGATGAGCACTGTGACAATATATTTTTCATAATTATTTGTTTTTATCGTGACCATAATTTCTTCATACAAAAGGTGAAAATGATACGTTGGAATTCAGTTTATATAAGTTTAAATTATATTTTATACGTTGGAATTTGTTTGATTTTAAATAAGAAATCTGACATAATTTTGGGTTACCTTGTAAACAATTACAAAAGTGAACTAAATCTATTATTATTTTAATTCAGAGACGACCCCGCTTATAAGCCTAGTCCCACGCAAGTGAAACAGATACCCTTTCCAGTAGCAGAATTTGGGGACTACTATTCCTTAAGGAATATTAGGTATCTTCAGTTTCATAGACACGCCGTTCAAATTATAGCAAGTATTATCAGGTTCAGATGACGATGCTTATTTTTAATAAAACAATTTGACTTATTGGAATTTGTGATGTGATTTTAGACATAATAGACCATCGAGACAATTGTCAGGAAATTAAAAAAATATATTAACTTCGAATTCTTACATTCTCGTGCACGAAGAAATATTATTGCAAATGCCAAAGATTTCAACAGTTCTTTTTTTGGAGATAGTCTTACTTGATGAAATTCGAAACTCCATTTATAAATTCAAACAATACTTTTTTTATTTATTGTTTTTATATTCTCCGTGATTTCGATACTTCTATAATAAATGATTTCTGATTTAAATTTAGCCCAGTAAAACAACAGAGTAAAACGTTCTCCGTATATATATATATATATGTAATAATCTCAATTTTGCTTTAAATTCTAATATTATATATTTTAAAGTCTTAATGTATTCTAAAATCACTTTTCTCAAACTCCAGTTTCGTTTTATTTCCCGCGCTGGAGGTATATTAAATCTCTCGTTTGGCATATTTATTACTAAAAGAATACTTTAATCGTTTCCACGCGCACATATAAATCGCGAATTTGGCGTCCTTTTGGCGCTAGACTTTTCCCTAAAACACTTACGTAATTTACTAAAAATAGCTATTATTCCCTTCACTTTGATCACGTGTTTATCTGTTTAATCCCTATCTGAGAAAATGCAGGGATCTTCTGTTCTCTTTTGGATTGAAACCTTAAACTAAGATGCACGTATGTCTGCCACTCTCCCTAAAAATGACTTAAATATTTGGATAATAAAAAAATTAGTTAATAACTCGGCTGTTTAATGACTCAATCACGAAAACATTTTATATATAAAAAAATCACTCAATTTTAAAAAAATTAACAACAATTTGATGCATAATAAATTAATGTCATACAAAAGCCCAATTCAGTCTTACATGGACTTTCACTAAGGAATTCTTCATTTTTTTGCATACTTTTAATTTTTAATGGATTGTTTTTTTAAACTTTTAGCATTCTAAATCTTTCAAGAATGACAAAAAATGTGCCGTCATTTTTAGAATAGTTCATAATAGTTTCATTGAATTTTATAAAGGTTGAAATGCTGAATACCACACATACGTTAAAATAAAATATATAATTTCAATTGCAGTTCGACTATTACTATTCGAAGATTTAAATTTATAGAATATCGGTTTGGGGAAAAATCCTCATCATTTTGTTTCTCTTAGAGCTAAAAAGAAATTCTGCAAGCTGCTGTGCCGATATCTATTATTATATAAAACGCTTATGCGTGGCGCAAAAAGGATCTTTATTTCTTTCTCCCCGTTGGCAACGACCCGTTTGTTTACCAATCTCAATCCTAACGCCGAGTATTCCGCTAACCGGTTGAGCTAATCGCTTACGCGTTATAGGAAAATTCGTTACATTTTTTGAATTTATTGATTTAAAATGAGTTTTTTGCGAACTGTTGAATACAATTTGTTTAGAAGAGAGCAGCGTGCAAGGGAATCTCTGGATGAAAGATTTCAGCAAAGATCGGCCAGAAATATCGCAGACAGGCTTAGGCGAGCCAGAGTACGGGAAACAAATGGCTAATAGGTTGAATTCCCAAGTCGAAGCGAACGTTTCCGAACACGTTTGCGGTATGATGACGGAAATATGCAATTTTGTCAAGCACTTTATTGGCAAAATTAATTGAACTCCAGCAATAAGTACTATGGTAAAGTTTGTTTACCGAATCTGGCGGAAACTCCCGATCTTTTAAAGGGCAAACTTTTGATAAAAATATGTTTAGATCTAACCAAACCAGTTTTTAGCCATGGTCAGTTGCACAGAGAAGGAGACTCTTTACTCTTGTACTCTTTCTCTGTGATTACGAAGGTGTATAACCAAGTTAAAGCAGTCAAATGTGAGCTCGTTTATTGGGAAACTATTGAGAAGTGAAGATCTAACACACTTCCTGACATGCAAAATGAACAAATTATGCTTAGGGAAAATTTCATCTCATTAGATATACGCAAAAAGTCTTTGAACTAGATTTGAAACAAGTTTTGAAGCTTTTAAATTTCTAGAAGGAAAGTTGTCTTTGGTTTCTCAATAGATATCGAATGAGTACCTTCTTATGCGCAAATGGAGGTCATTGAGATTAGAATGTTGTTCAGATTCGAAAAATTTAGTGAAGTTAGGAGGCTTGTATTTTACAAATATTTGCCAACCTAAATTGAAAGAACTTGAAAATTTGTATATTAATTTAATTCCCCGGGGATTGTTGATTTGACCCGTGAAATTGAGCTACAACAAATCGTAACATTGTTGAGATTGGTGTTACGGAGCCTATTCATTTAAAAGTTAATGTTTCTTGTTAGTATATGTGGATTAATTGATAATATTTTGTAAGACTATTGATATTTTAAATGACACTGTTAAATTATTAAAAGACAAATTTGATGTGAAGATTCTGGATAATGTAAATTTTTTTATTAGGTGTGAATTTTGATAATATTTTACTGTATTGTATGAAGCATATACTGTATTGTATGGAGCATGTATTGTGAAGCATGTGCTATATTGTATGGAGTATGTAAAATTTTTATTAGGTGTGAATTTTGATAATATTTTAATGTATTGAATGAAGCATGATGAGCCATCTTTACAAAAATAATACATTGTTACGAACATGGAAGTCGCTTCCCAGCAATGTTGTTCTTATGGTTGGGAAGAGAGTTCTACAGGGGTATGTATGGAAATGCCGGTGAACGGAGCCATTGACTCCCGCTCTTAGCGACAGGCTTGGCTACCATTATGGTGACAAGTTTGGAGACTTTGGCGAAAAAATGTAGGATCTCAAAAATACTAAAATTTTCTCGATACCTCAAATAGGAGCCGAAATACGGATTTCTCCAGACGATTCCATGTGACGTAACGTCCTGTCGGGGAGACTATAAATAGCGCCTTGCTGGGATCATGAAGGTGTTGAGTCGTCTTTGGACTTTGAATGCCTGTTAATCGACTGCGATCGCCTTTGGAGTGCGAACACGCTTTTGGAATCTCTCTTTGGAGTGTTTTCTGCAGTGCGAGCTGGTAAGCTGTTAGAAGCTGAGCAGTATTGAAAGTGCTGTTGCTGTCCTTATTAGCGAATTGCTGTTTGTTTGTGTTGCTAGTTTGTGCAAGTGCTGTTTTTACTGTCACTTGCGCTTCGTGTTTCTTCCCGAATATTCGAGAATAAAGTATCATTCTCCGTTATCCTGCTCGTTTGACTGTTTTCACCGTGCACACACAGGACGATTTTTGTAACAATATTCATTATCGGTTCTACAAAGACAGACAATTAAAATTATGTACAACATCACATGCATTACATTTTCTTGACACTGAATTCAATTTAAAAACTAACATTTTTTCTTCTGTGCGTTACTAGGCAACGTTCGTTAAAGACAAGTACCACGTTGTCACACTGTTTCTTTATTACCTTTAGAATTATATATATTTTTTGTTACAAATATTACAATATAGATGACAACCTATACTTGCATAAGAAGACTTATATAGACAAGATCGAACGTAGATTCAGAGGGATTCGCAGAAATTATGTAAATTTACCAATTAAACCAGGGTTTTCTTTTCATTCTAAAGTCAAGCCAAGTGTGATTTCTGAAAATGATCTAATGAGGAAATTTCCTTATCGGTCTTTAATACGATGTCTTTCTTTTTACAGCAGAATTATGGAATAATATGCCCACTTCGAAATTTCTTTTGAAATTTATTCCTCTATTTTGGATTCCAGTAGCTCTATGATTTCATTTTTGATAGTTGTCTTGGTAATGAATATATAATTCATTAGACGTTATTCTTCTCAAATGGTCCGTACTAACGGCGGAAAATTTTCCGATGAATGCAGGTAGCTTTAAAACGTTTCGATTTTTTTGCCCTACTCTTTCTTTCCTCTTTTTTTTTTTGGGGGGGGGAGAAGCGAGAAACTCAACCACGTATACTAAATGGTTGAACATTTCTCTTCAATGTCCAACCTTCGTTTTGTTTTTTTCTGATTTTCAGAATTTACAGTCAAACCTAATCTTATTCTTTTACTGAACTCCATGCAAAGCTGGTAAGTTTTCTTATGGTTTGGAGATTTCTCATATGCTGATAACTGCTCGTAATGTGTTTCCAGTCATAAAATCCCGATGCTAATGCTAATGCATTTTTACAAAATCGAAAAGGCGGCAGCAGAAACAAAAAATTGCATTTGCATGAACTTCTTGATTCGAACAGTAACTTACTATATTGTCATTCTAAAAATTTTTTCAACTTGAAAATCTGCTTTCAACTTATGTTGACAGACCATTTCTAGGTTGAACATTTTATATTTTGATGAATTTCTTCATTCTGTTTTTTTTTCTTTCTTTTCTTTTGTTGTTATTTCTCTTCCTATGAAACGAACCTAATGTTCCTTTTTTCAGTTATTTTAGCGAAATAACACAATACTTATTCTTTTATAGGTTATAACGTTATCTCAGTTTCAAAATTTTATGTTCATAGCACAAATAACTATGAAAAAGTGTAGAGTAATTTTATTTGGGTTTGCGATTATAGGCGTTTTCGACTCTCTAGAAAAACAAAATACTAGTTCTGTTTTGGAGGTTGAAAGCTTTCAAACAATTTTCAGATCATGGCCATTCTTAACACAACAGTTGTCCACAAGGCGCCAAGAAGCTTCAGAAAATGTAATTAACATCCCGATAAAATGCTCTACAATACTGCAACGATATTTTTACAGTATTGTGCGGCATTCAAAATATCAAATAAAATTGCGGAGATACTGTACAATATCTTGTGCTAATAGGGCTACTTTCCCACGTGACCACGTTCGGTGAGTGGTGTGTGTGGGGAGTGGGGGACACGGAGAATTTTGACAATATGAGGTTATGCGCATGCAAAGCTGTTTTTAGAACCCTGTCCTTACACAATGTCGTAAATTAACCGCCGGCTGAGCACTGCGATGTACGTCAACTAGATTTTGAGGCGAATCCACAGAGTCTTGAAGCTCTAGCGCCTGTGCGAAAAACCGTCAGTAGTGGTGAGCGTTTAGTATGTCTCAAATGTCTTGATGATCTTATCTATACTTATAAAAGGCAATGTTTGTTTGTGTGTGTGTTTGTCTGCGATGTCCAGACGAATCTATCGCACTTACAGCCATGAAATTTAGCACACAGGTAGTCGTAATGGTGACTGAATGCACCTCGAAGCCGAAATTTTAAAATTTAATCTAGAAAATTTTTTATTTAATGTTTTGTGTTGTTTTGGTTGATTTTTTCGCACTAATTTCTCAATAGAATGGTTTCGAATAATTATACAACAAAAATAGATACACCATCGGAAAGAGCACGCGATTTCCGTTCTAATGAAGTTAGTTTTGAATTTTTAACGTAATTTACTGAATTTTGAGAAATTTTTAAAAAATACCCAGTTTCGGCATCGCAATGTTACTTTTGTTTTTAAATTTGTTGCATCCGACTTTCTAATAACACTATTATTTTCAATTTTTTTTCAGCTTATAAGTAGAACGGTTCTATCGGATTTAAAACAACAACGGTTAAAATATCTTTTTAAGTTTTTTTTAAATTAATTTTTTTCTGGGCAGTTGAGAGTTATTTTTATGGAGAGAGTTCCTCACGTGGCACTTCTTCGGAACGCAGATGGCTATGTGATTGGTTGAAGGGGAGGTGACGTCATAACCTTGAATTGAATGACTGATTATTATTTTCGGCAGTATCTTAACGTATTTGTTCATCTCGCATACTTAGCTTGCAGTATAATAATTTTCACGTTGCAATTTTTTATTATTGTTTATCGCCAAAAAAAAAATAAGCGGGAAAATCAATAATGTGTATCTTTTGTTTTGATTTTGTTTTCAAAACTTTTTCATGTCATTGTGGGCGGGTTTTTTTTTTTTTTTTTTCATTTTGTTGAAGTCCTGATTCCACGGGCAACGCCGTGCGTGTACTGCTAGTTCAGAATAAGGGAAGGGGCCGCTAATTCTAAAGGGAAATTATTTGCCATTTTTTCGGAGCTCTCATGTCTATTAAACCATTTTTTCCCTCCTTTGGCGCCATCTAGGATTTTGGCGCCCTCTGTACTTGAATTTGAAAAGGCTTGCTGAAAACTTTCCAAATCTTTCAGTGGCGCTGAGGATTTTTCTGACTCTGCCAGTAACTGCTGCTACTGACGAGGTTTTCGAAACTTGACGTGAAACGGAAACTGATTAAAACGAATCTGCGATCCAGCATGTCGCAGGAGCGACTAGTTGGTTTGGCAACCGTATCAATTAAACAATTGATATTAATTAATTTATTTTCTTTTGCAGAACATTGATATTGAGAGTATTATGAAAGATTTTGCAGATAAAAAGGCAAGAAAAGTGATTATGTGAAGAGAATTTATAATACTGTATAAAAAATCATATATTTTTAAAATTAATTTGTTCAATACATTATTTTAGTTTCTGTAAGACTACTTTATATTCTTAAATATAATCTGAAGTTAAAAAAATTCTTTCCATACTATTATTAAATCATATTTGCAGGTAAAAGTTTGTGTACCTGCTAATTTCTTGTGCGACGATTAAAATACAGACAATATAGAATTTAAAAATGGTTGGGAGGGAATATGCAGATGAAGAGTATTATGATGAAGTAAATTGGACTTATTTGAATGAAGATATCTGGAGTTTCTGAATTGCCTCATGTTTACCACAGAAATCATATTTTTGAATCTGCTGTTAACATTTGAAAGAAGAAGAAAATCCTGGCTCAAATGAAGATGATCTGTTCATATGTGTTGCATTTCTGTATTTTTTGCAACACATTTGTAACCGGTTTTCTTGAAGTGCCTTGATAAGTTGAGATACCTGTGTTTCTGCATTATTTCTTTAATGCTTTATGATTATTTTTTAAATGTCTGCTTAGTTTTTCAAATTATATTGGATTTGTTTTCATTAGAAAACTTAAATGTGATTTTTTGATTTAAAGAATAACTACAGAAATTTGAGATTCCTGAGCTAAATTATTGGTTTCATCTGGAAATTTAACAAATCCAATTCCAGTTTTAGTACTTTTCTTTATTTTCAACATAAATTTTCATATGCATTCAAAATATTTTGATTTCATCATATCAGTTTATAAACTTGGTATTCTAGAAAAGTAGAAGGGATTATAAAGTTTTCTCTAACACTAAGTATTAGAAAAAATATTATATATATATATATATATTTAAATTTTTAGTTTGTAATCTTTTCCACCATTTAATACATACCATTGTAGTTTGCAGGAGTATATGAAGCATGAAGCGTTGAAGATTTTTGGTTAGTTGAATAATCCATTTAATAATATTAAATTATAAAGTTATAATTTTAAATTAGTTCAATAACAAGTAATATTTTAGGCAGAATTAATATTGTTTTTATTTGTATCTGAAGATGAATACAATAAAAACGCATACAAATTGAGATTTAATGAAAAGTAATTTGAAAAGTCTGCTTTGCTATGAAATAAAATATGCTGTTTTGTATTGAACTGTGTTTTTTTTATTGTATTTATTTGAAACATTACACATAGTCACACATTGTTATCATACATGTAACATACACTCTAGGAATTGAATCTTAAATAAAGCATCAAAGCAACATGAAAATATTCTCTTCTAAGAAGTGTTTCATAAAATCTGGTTTAAGCTGTTAATGTTTTGAACTTATTTTACCATCTAAGTTTGAATTTTTAATGTTGAAAAATGTAACAAGTAATGAGCAAAGAAGCAAAGAAATTTTCAAACATAGACAAGTAATATTTTTTTACAAAGTCTTCTCCAGTGTATCTTTTAAGACTATTGATATTGGATAGGTTTTCACGTTTTTAGTTCAAACATGTAGTTAGATATTATCAGTGGCGAATTTTGTCAATATGAGGCCACAGACGTAAAATTGCCTTGAGGATCCCCAGCCTACCCAATGTCTCAAATTCACTGTCGGCTTAGCACTACGATGTACGTCGAATAGGTTTTGAGGCTCCTAGATTCTCGAGACACGAGGCTGGCGCCTCTAACGCCTGTGCGAAAAACGGCCACTGGATATTATGGTTATTTTGTTAAAGTATTTTTCAACAACTATTCTTTTTCTATCATTTTTATTTGTAGGACAAACATATGAAATACAGGTTATTGAATTATACATTATATGAGTGAGCTATCGACAGATTACAAAAATTATGCTTAGTTTCATATATTTGAAGAATTGTTTTATCAGCAGCATCCTAACTGATGTTAATGATATGTATAGCCTGTATGATTTGAGGTGAATGATTAGCAGCTGCAAGAAATGTGTTTGCATAATAAAGTATTCAGAATGTATTGTTTATTCATGCTGAAGAGATAAAAAAGGCAAGTGGTCATATTTTTATAAAATGTTAAATATGTATAGAGTGTATGGTGAGGTAAATTGATAAGCAGCTGCCAGAAAACCGTTTGAATAATAAAGTATTTACGTATTATTTTATATAAAAAGGCAAGTGCTTATATTTTCATAAAATGTTAACATTGGTGTAATAGTTTCTACAATAAGGAAATAAGCATTTACACCATGTTCGAGAATTTCGTTAGTAAAGAATAATTGATCATAGAAAAAGCCAAATATTTTTACTAATGATTTTGATATCTTTTAAAGAAATCTGCAACAAACAATGCATTTATGTAAAAATATATTCTATTTCAATCACTTTATAAAAACTTTATAAGCCTTTATTTTTATCCATTCAGCAAAAGGTGACAACTTTTAATAGCATTTGTTGCTAAGTTGTTAAGCTAAAAAAAGTGAGAAAATACTCTATAAATATCAATGTAAATATTTTCATTCTAATTTTCGCATTGAAGGTATACAGTTCCTTTATTTGAGATAATAAGATGACAAAAAGGAATATACATCTGGTTTTTGCTGAAAAGACGTAACGCCTTTTTTTTATTCTTTCTTGAAAGAGTAGCGAGATATTATCAAAATAAATATGTTTCGTTTTCGCGCAGGAAAGGTTAGTAGACACAGCTGAGAAGACTCCGGTCGCACAGATTCAGCGCGCCATGTATTGGCCTAAGTGGCCTGACGTCATACCACCCTCTGCGAGGCTTTCTGATCTATCGGACGTGACGATCGGACGCGGTTAGTACTAGGGATGCACAATCCAAAATATTTTTATTAACAAATATTTCTGCTATTGTTATTTTTAAATATCTGTTCTAAATAAGTGTGATTTCAATCACACTTTTAATTTTCAAATTCTTATTAAATGCATGTAAAGTGTTTTGAAAAAAAATTAAATAAAAATTGTCATTTGTTTTTATTACACTTTCTGCTAAATTTTGTATTTTTGGTTTTATATACTGTCAATCGATGGCATCTGTAGTGAAAATTTAAAAAAATTCCGAGCTATTAAGTTAACCACAAATATTCCCATCAAATGCGGAAGCCAACATCAACATAGTTCACTATTCAGAATCCCCTTGAACTTGAATGAGAGGAGTTTTTGGGATTTGAAGCAACAAAGGCTGTAATCCCCCAGAATCCCCTTTGCTGTGAATCACAAATCCGATCATTTTCCGTTCCGATCACAGTTAACAGTCGGATGGGACGATTTAACTAAGTTTCCCGGTGAATATTTGTTTGGATCGATTATTGCTACTTTCTATCGTTATACAGTAGCTGTAATCGATAAGAGCTGTAATCATTCGAAACCGCATATCACAACAAGCACCAAAATAAGCTCCCATGGCTCCATCTGTTGACAGAAGATAGAACTAAAACCTAAAAATTAGGAAAAGTATATTAAAAAGGAATGATTTTTTTTTAATTTTGAAACTCTTTATGCACATTTATTTACCAATGATTGAATCACACCTTTTTGACAGTAGTATTCATTACTGATATTTGTGATTTTTTGATATCGTGTAGTAAATAACAGTTCATCAAATATTCGTCATCCCTAGTCAGTACTTGGGAGGGTGACCTCCTGAGGAACACTGCTTGCTGTTGACTTCCTTTTTGAGTGCTTGACTCATGGACTTTGTTAGTTATACCAGATCAAGTGGAATTAGTTTCAACGGGTAAAATATCTGCGGATAAAATGTTATTTTTCTGTTTAAGAATAAATAATGAGTTGTGAATTTTTTCGCCAATCTTAATAATTTAAAAAAGATTTTTAAATATAATTCTAGACATTATTTCTCATTGCTGGACTTACATTCTAACCGTTTTCTCATTTCTACAAATATTTAATAGTTTGTTTTTAATCCATTGCTAAAACTTTGGGGTTTCTTTCAACTGCAAAGGGAAGTTTGAGATTTCGTAAGACATCTTTCGGGTCTTTGGAGCTCATCAGGATCGAAAATTTTGTTTTTATTGATAATTTGCCATGAGATTTAATTTCATGACTGAAAAAAATCAGTAAATATATTTTCTCTACCAAATTCAATCAAATAAATTAGAAATCAGCTATCAAAACCAAATTAAATGTAAAAATAAACGTCGCATGTCTCCGATGATATACTGAATATTCTCACAAATAGCATTAATATTTCTTTTAATAATCTCATAAACACAAAAAGAACGTTTCAAGTACAAAAAGAACATTTTAAAATTTCTACAGAAGCATATTGAATTTGACAAAACCTGCAAGTAATCCATAGATACAGTGTACATGCAAATAACGTTTTATTCGCAGGTACAGTACCTGCAAATAATCACTTCCATAAAGATAAAGGTCTACTTAAACTGTATAAAAAATTTCAAACATGCATTTATACTAGTTTGTGAGAAAAGGTGCACAGAAAATGGCCAATTTAACATTGGCTGTATAGGGGGTACCGACTCCCCTTAACACAGTCATAAGGATCATTTAAAAATTTTTGAAAATTAAACAAAACATCTCATAGAAAGAGTAATTAATCCAATTGCACAGTAACTGGATTACTTTGCAACCAAATTAAAAGAGTATATGCTACAACATAACAGCGGAAATGAAAGTCTGCCTTTGAAATAAAAATGACCAAAGAAAACAATATTTTCTTATAATTAATTAAACAGTGGAAAATGTACGTGAATGAAGGATTTGATAAACAGTAATTTGGCTTGAATTTAAATTTATAAGAATAGAATGTTTCGTTAAAAATTCCTTTAAAATTAAATTTTGAAATGTTAATTACACTTAGAGAAAAAACTATACCAGAAAATATGATTTTAATGATAATTTTAGGTCTTTAAGATGGTGTAAAAATTATTGTCGTGTGATAAGTATTTCTGATGTTATTGGCGAAAAACATTTAAACATTAGGCTTAATAGCAGCTAATTTTCGTTATTTAATTAAATATCTTAAGAACTAACTAATTCTGAAAGTTGAAAATATCACAGTTGACCTAGAAATGTACTCCAGAATCTCGAGTACAAATTTCATGTGGCTATCGTTCACCGTTTAGGAGGAGTTCTTGTGACCGACAGACAGACACATGTATTTTCTGTTTTATATCCCAAGTAGCACACTATATTGTTCAATATTGTAAAATTTGAAAAATCAATATTGTATAGTATTGGGTTATAATATTGTAACAGTGTAAAATGTAAGACTTTTCCCATATTGCTCAATATTGGGTTTCAATGTTGATAAATATTGAGTAATATTTTACAATATAGTTCAACCTAGTTTCAATAATATACTATTACTAATATAATAGCTCAGATCTGTCT
>BGPR01014973.1:2769-37843 GCA_013235015.1 Araneus ventricosus
AAACTCCCCTATTATTGTACTACAAAGGCAACGGAGAACCTGCTTACTTGTATAGCAACTTTTAATCCTCAAATGGCACCTCCACCGCCTCCCTCCCCGGCGGACACCAATAGTGCACATGTAAATTTATTTCGACGCATGCAACAGGTGTTATAAAATCTACAAACATTCAATGTACTCGCCACTCACAGTAACTTTCAGTTTACACCGTCTTCACACTTCTTGGGTTAAATTGTTTGTATCAAAACGTTTATTCTTCACCGGTTGCTCTATGAAAATTTCGGGCTTTTAAGGGACTTCGTGCAGGTCTAATCCCTGCTGGTGGACTCCGAAAAATGATAAGAACAAACGAGAAGGTTCACGGTAACGGCAGATATTCCTTTTCTGAAAAGGTGGTAGAAGAGGTTGCTATTCAAGAAGAGGAGGACAGATCTTTAAACATTCAAACCAGCACAAATGTCTGCAATCAATTTTTCGCGAATATTAGTAGGTATTGCCATAATTTCGGAAAACATTTGCGTGCATGCTAAGCGATTTCATGGGAATACGCCCTGTAGTGGAAATTTCGATATTTTTTCCTTTCAATGGTTTTTTATTAATTACTTTATTAAGTCATCCCAAAGATTCACACATATTTGATTAATGTTCAAGATGTAAGAGCTCTTAATAGAAAAACTTTCATTATGGAAAAACTGCATAGTAATGTTATTTTTTGTTCTATATAGTATAATTTAAATTATTTGGTATTCAAGTTGTGAATCAAAAATTAAGATGCAACAGTTTATTTTATAATAAAACAAAAATTATTACCATATGGGATGAGGAAGTGATTTATCTAAGTGAAAACCCGAATTAATAAAAAAGTCGCTTTTTGTAACCAATAAACTTTCATCTTATTCTTTTCAGTGATAAACAGTTTTTAGCAATTTGAATTATATAAAATTTATTCAGATAAAAAATGTATTTAAAACTTCCTTACGACCAAATTAAACACTTCTTAAAACATTGAATTTTAATTTCTTTTCATGTCAATGCGTAAGAGAAATCATAATTTTATTGCCATATCTTTAAAGAATTAAACTGTTGATTTTATTAATTTAATTAAATGCGATAAATAAGTCATTTCGATTATAAAGTAATGCATTAATTCATTGGTATCGTTACAAAACATTGCTTTAAATTCCAAAGTAAATTATTAAAAGATTTTAGATATCTTGATAAATAAAACGAAGGTGCTAAAGAAGATGATTAAATTAATACTTTCGGAATAATAGTGAAATATTAGATGTGAGATAAATAGAAAACACAAAATTTCGTATTAAAAATTTCAAAAATTTAAAGGCTCTCAATTCATTTAAATTTAAGAGACGAGGGTATTTTTCTTAACTTTTCGCTAAAATATAAATTAATTCAAATGAATGTTGAAAGCATAAATATTTAAACGAAAACATTATAATAAAATTGTAAATTAAATAATGTTTACTCCTGAAGATGTTTTGAATGTCTCTTTGAAAAGGATTCTATTTAATACTAAATTTTTTGCAAATTAAAAACTACACAAACAGTTTAATATTAAATTCAGAAGTGCTGTTGAATTTCAAATAGAAATGATTTAATTTTATAAGCAGAAATTTCGTAAAACTAATATGAACATACATTAATTCTTAGGAAGAAATTTAATAAATTAAATATGTTTCGTTTATGTCGTAAATGTTATAAATAATAATACATTATTGTCTGAATGTATTACAGTTGCTTCAATATCATGTGAGGAACATTCATGTGCTTATATTATAACGAAGGTAACTTGTATGTGAATAAAACGAAAATGATGATAAATTTTAAATATGTATTCATATTCAGTTTGGAATATTTTAATCCTGTTTCTGTAATTGATCTGCATTTTAATGAAAATAGAAAGTAGAAAGAGATTTAGAAAAATAACAAACAATTTTCCATAATACAAAAGACTTCAAAAAAGATAATGAAATATTAAATATTTTTAAATTGTCAAATGTTTCAAAAACATATTAATTCATAAACAGAATTAATTGTAATTTTAACAATCCCCTAAAAGTAAAAAATTACATGCAGCTTCATTTCTTTTTTCTATGTATATGTTTTATCGCAAAAGCATTGTGCGTATGTATTTATTACACTCCATTCTTTGAGTTCCTTCTTTTATTCACCATTTTTTGTGACCCTCAACTGACTAAATTCCACGAAGATATTTTAAGGCGGAGTTTATTCTTTATTTTCTAATGGGACAGCAGTTGCAACACATTTTTTTCTTTATCTCGGAATGCACTCTAGGCTGTTTGATAAAATGAATTTAAAAATAAAAAAAAATGAAACGCAGGGAGATGGAAAAAAACGATTATCTGGAATTGAGAGCGGGAGAAAAACTGAAAGGAACCTTTTTAAAGAAAATTATAGAGCGGAAAAGAAACGACGATTGTTACTTGCCAGCTTTTATCCAGGCCATTACGTCATTGGTCGAGATTTTTCAACAAATAATAGTGAGGCAAGTAAAGTTTTTTTGGGGCTTTATTAGCGCTTTTAGCAAAACATATACAACTTAACAGCCTCTAGATTGATACCTTCTTGCTCCAGTTAGAAAAAAAATGCTATTTTTTTTGCAAACAGTTTCTCTCCTGAATGTGTTATTTTCTTTTCAATTCTACAGAATTTGCAACTGCTTTGCATTTAAATTTAAATGACTGGTGCATACAACTATTGTTGAAAATTTACATTAACAAATATGCTGCAGTACTTATAGAATATGATTAATAACTTTTTCTGTAAGGCTCATCTTATATAAGTTTCATTCATATTAGTAACCTGTAGATTGATACCTTTTTGCTCCATTTTTTAAAATGTTCTTTACCTTGTAAACAGTTTCGCTAGTGAATGTGTTATCTTCTTTTGAATTCTATAGAATTTGCAAATGTTTGGCACTTAAATTTAAATGACTGGCGTAAACAACTATTGTTGAATATTTACATTATCAAATATGTTGCAGTACTTATAGAGTATAATAATAGAGTATAATTAATAATTTTGTCTGTAAAGTTCATCTCATATAGGTTTCATTCTTATTAAAAACTTATTTTGTACAATAAAACTATATCATATTTAATTTAGTCATGCTTTTCTGTATCTTAAAGCTATAATCTTTTGACTGTGAAAATGTATAAGCATTCGCTGTTTGGCTTGTTATTAAAAATTATTTTGTATAATGAAACTATATCATACTAGCTGAAAACCAGGCGTTGCTCGGGATTCATACTTTTTCATATACCAGCCTCCAATTTTTTTCCCTAAACGTATTGTCATCAACTTTCCCCAACAAACGTAAATCTTCTTTGAATCTTTTCTTGTTGAATTAAAACTTTCAAATGTAGCCTTTCTATCACTTTATAACAGTATGGTTTGAATCAAAATGCGAGAAAATTAAAAAAAGAACATTTATTTTAAACAATATAAATTTAATAATTGATACAGTTTTACAATGTACAAATATACTTGTACTGTATAACTTGGTTACTGCAAGCTTCTAAATAAAAAGTTTCATAAATCAGATAAAGAAAGATAAAGAATTTCATCTTCAAGTGATCAGATCTAAATTTCTCTTGCGACAGATTCATCCGATTAACAAGAAATTTGAGTATTTTTCGTATAAATATTTTCATTATTTAATTTGTTTTATTATTTTTCAATGCTATAAATGAGACAAACACTATTTCTTTTGGTCATTTATTTATTCTTTGAAGGATATAATAAGTATACTTTCCACAAAATTTAAGCATTTTTAAATATTCTTGGTAAGTAATATTTTATTCTTTGACTTACTCGAATTGCTATGATGTGAGTAAACTTTCTACCATCTTATCAGGAACTCATAGAAATTGCGAGGAATAGTTCCAGTCCTTTACAGAATACAGTATACACGTATTTACGTATACAGTGCAGCCCCTATTAACCGAACTAAAGAGGGAGGGGAGCGTTTCACATAACGATTTCTTCGGTTAAGCCATGAACATCTATTACTATTTTGTATCCAATTACAGTACGTTATTATGAAATGTTTTAAGTATAGAAAGAAACTCAGACTCTCTTTGTTGGCTACACTCATGTTCTTCATTAAATTTAGCTCTCCATCGGGCTCAATATTTGCACTCTCGAGTTATGGTTCAATGCGCCTGACAGGCACAGGTAAACAATATCTTAATTAGTATTGTTAATACGCATTAATTTTAATTTTAGCATTCTAAAATAAATCACTGATCTTCTTGGGGAGGCTTAAAAGGAAAAAGTGGGGATATCGTTCCAAAAAAAGTCTCGCCTTCGCGATTTTTTTCCGTGCAGTACATTAATTGTTTTATGGAATTGCGATTTCAGAGGCATTTCTGGTAACCTGGATTTCGGTTAATCCGAGTTTGGTTAACAGGAGTTTTGCTGCATTTAGTAAACTTAGGTGAATTTATAGTACAGATGAATCCCTAATCCAGAAAACCATTAATGTACCACCACCTGAAGAAAAGATTTTTAAAGGATCATGAAAAAAACGTCATTTATACTTGTTAGAACATCTTATTCTTTTCTTCAAAAATGTGTTTGTAAATGTTATATTAAGACAGCCATGTTTTTATTCTTTATAAACGTTTTTGCACTGGCATCCTAAGACCCTATACCCAGAAAAATTTAATATTGCACATGATAATAAAATACAATACCAATAAAGTCAAAACTTTGTTCAGCTATGAATTTTTTTCTTTAAATTCTTGGTGTAGTTATCCTGGATATAATAACTATTTGCGGATATTCTCGAAAAAGGATAATCGAATAGCTTGCTTTTCCTTCTAGTGTTTTTCTTTTAACGAAAAGCCGTCGCCGTCGACTAAGACTTTTCTTCCCATTTCTAGTAGTATAAGCACATGTCTTCGTGATTCTTGCTGAAAATGGTTAAACCCACAGTACGTGAGGGGGAGGGGAATCGTTGTATTCCCATATGCCCCTTTTTCCCTTCGAAGAGGTCAGCAGAAATGGTCGAAAAAGAAAATTCTTCGCCAAGTAAAGTGCAAGATAGCCACCGATATCGATTTGAGACCAATACGATATCGTGATTGATGATCAAGATTAAGTATTTAAGATCGGGGATCCGAATGTCAAAAGTATCCTTTTTTATTTTTCTTTCTCCCTTTCAATTCCCTTGCACCTCCTGACTTATTATTATTTATTTTTTTATCCTTTTTTCGTTTACTTTTTTGTGGGCTTGGCTGAATACATCCGCAGCTGTTTCTTAGTCTGCAATCTGCCCAGAAAGGAGGCTTAGAAATCAATGTTTCTGATTGTTTTTCCAATAAGAAACATAGAAAAAGGAAGTAGATAAACAAATGTAAATGAAACACAGAAACATGAGGCTTCAGCAAATGCTCACTCAATAAAGCAAACAAGTTGTAAACTCTCCGCACCTCTCAGAATTCGATTCGTAAATTTTAACACTACAGAGCTTTTCATCGAGCAACTTTTTCAACTGAAGGTCGGTAAATTGATTTTTTTAAAATTCTGTTTTCGTTCTCCCATTGTATTTGGGGTTTAAATTGTCAAAAAAGAAAGTTTGAAGCACTCAAATTCCGTTACCTTACTTTTATAACTGATCTAATAAGACAACTTTCAGTAATCCTTTTTCGAATTAAAAGTAGAAAACAATCAATAAATCAAGTCTAATAAATAAATTTTAAAGTTAACAATGAAGATAATTTACGAAAAGGTCTGCTTATTTAAAATTTGTGTTTAGGGTTACCAATTTATTATAATAATTTTACGTTTTAGGATTTACGTTAGTACTGGTTAAAAACATTAATAAAACGTTTCTAAATAATTTGCTGAATTCTAAAAATAAAATATAAGGAGAATCGCTTAAAAACAAAAATCTGATTAAGTTGAAACTTCCGACGAAAATAAATGAAGCATTTGTTGAGCGAATGCATGCCACACCAAAACCATTTCAGCATTTTATTAATCTTCATTAAACTGTTCTTAAAAAATACTTTTACATCGTTAAATAAATAAAAATTAAAAAAACGACCATCTAATTAATCAACCAACAGAAATGGAAAAATCCTTTTTAAACTGCCGATTGGTTGAAGAGAATTTTTTTTTGTGTGTGTAGGTATCTCACTTAAAGATTAACTTCATTTTTAACCTGCAATGATTAATTTCCTTTCTTGATCTTTTTGACATCAATTAAATGTATACCGACATGTCGCTGATTATTTTTTGAAGAAAAATATCTAAACTTAAGAATTAAATTATACTTCACTATAAAAAATAATTTATTTCTTCAAAGTGCAAATTTCTTACTCTGCATAGTTGAATTAAGGAATTTTGGGAGTGAAAATATTTGATAATTATCCATAGTAAACTTCAGCAAAATACCCCCAGTAGCAAAAATTGTATAATATTGTAAGATATTCAACAATATTCGCAATATTGTATAATATTGTTCAGTGTCATAAAATATTGTTCAATATCATAAAATATTGTACAGTATCATATAATATTATATAACATCGAACAATATGTCAGAATATCTTGCAACATGTTGTGCTACCGGGGACATAATATAAAATATTGATCAGTTGCTATATCAACAACTTAATAAATATAATAAGTTAACAGAAAAAAAAGAGTTAATTATTCTTAAAGTAGCTAATATTGATCTTCGTTAATATTGCCATAACTTGGTTTGAAATTTCAGTAAAAGTCAGATTGGGCTATAATAAATTAGTTTTTTATGCTTTCATATTTCAATTATGAAAGTTTGAGTCTCTCAAATTTTATTTGAAATGAATACAACACTGGAATTTTTTATGTCTAGACGTTCAAAGTGCATTTTTTTCATTAAATTTTTTATTGAATTATTATTCTATTTCAGTATAACTGTATAAGAAACAATAAAACTAAATTCGTGTTAAAAGCACGAACATCTTCACTACGTTATTCGTTCACTACGACACAAATCTGTGCAAATATTAAAAAAAAAAAATTGGATCGAATTTACGATAGAAAATTCTAAACCATATGCAGTCTTTCTATGAACTATCATATATCTGAAATCCAGGTTTTCCATTAACTATTTCCATTTTTTTTTAAATTTGGATTTACGAATATAGTGATAATGAAAAAAAAATTATGCTTTTCTCTCTGATCCCATGCTTTCATTTACGCTGAGATTGTTGATACAGACACTGATATATTTCAAAAAATTCGTGTCTGTTTACTAAACGAGTCATGATTCCAGACATAAATATAATACATATGTGACCCAATTCTACAGCTTAATTGAGTTCACATAAAGTAGAAGGAATCACGAATTATTGTGAATCATGCACCATCTACATATTGTTTATCAAGTAAACATTTCAGAAAACTGGAACACGTGATAGACACGGTGAATTTAGTTCCGTCATTTGCCTTTCATTTTAACTCAAATCCTATCTAATTTAAATAAGCATGGAATATGAAGTTTGCTCTCTGTGAATAGTTCATTCTTATTACAGAGTTAAATATTGACCAAGAATAATTTAAGACAAAATAAATTTGAAGAAACGTACTAGTTTGAATATCTGGAAGAGTGTAGATAAGTAAAACTTCCGAAACATTCAAGAATTCTAAATTCCACAATATAGAACACACTCTATCGGTCTAGTTATGAAGTATTTGTGGCAAAATATACTGTTAATTGAGTTTGAATAAAAAAATAAGTTGGATATTGGAGAACGACGCTTTATTTAACGAATATTGTACGAGGGTAAGTCATTAAGTAATTCACAAAAGAAAAGAAAAAATAATTTATCATTATAATCACTTGGAAATAATTTTATTTTTATGCATAATCTCCACCAATGTTGATGCACTTATCCCATCGTTCTATTAGCGCCCCAATTCCAACTGCATAAAATTCTTTGAGTTGCTGTCTCATAAACAGTAGGACTTCGTGTTGAACGTTGTCATCATCTCATTATCATCGTCATCGTCAGATGAAAATCTCTTCGGGCTAAGTCTGTAAGGTGGTTGCTTTAGCAGTGACCAACCAGACTTAGCTCCAAGAGATTTTCATCTGTTTGGTCCACTAAAACAACATCTTGGAGGCAAACACTTTGCAGATGATAACGACTTTCAACACGAACTCCTACTGTGAATGAGACAGCAACCCAAAGAATTTTATGCAGCTGGAATTAGGGCGCTAATAGAACGATGGGATAAGTGCATCGGCATTGGTGGAGATTATGCATAAAAATAAAATTGTTTCCAAGTGATTATCACGGTAAATTATTTTTTTCTTATCTTTTGTGACTTACTTAATGACTTACCCTTGTAGAAACTCGAAGCATAGGTATCACAAAAAGAACAGCACTTGCACAAATTTCAACACAAGCCGACAACAAATCACTAACGACAACAGTAAACAGGACTTTCAACACCACACGGCGTTTATAATTCAGCTCGCACTGCGGACAAAACTTCAAAGAGATTCAAAGTCCTTCAAAGACACTAAAAGACGTTGCCTCCTTTCAGACATAACAGACGCTTCTTTAAAGGGAGATACAAACAGGAAATTACAAGACCTTTAAATTCAAATAGCACAAAATTTTTCTTAATTATATTTACTAAACTAAATTACTATTTAATTAACTAAACAGTATTAACTAAATTAAATTAGTTCTTGAGTATAAAAAAATATTTTACATTCCGTAAAAGAATCATATAAAATAGTTTTGTTTCTCAGAACTGTCTCATGTAAAATAAATGAAAATGAAATGTATTTACACATATAAAGAATTAATATTTGCATACATAACGAATCAGGATAAATTTGCTTTAAAAATATTTTCAAAGGAAATTCCAATTGATTATTCAAACGCTGTTTTATTTTTTCCCAAATATATTTGGCATTCAAAATTTTTATGTAAACGGTAATTAAATTTTATTGTTCTTGGCTGCAGCATACATTTTAATAAATCAGAAGGCAAACATTTTCTTCAAATTTAAGAAGAATGTCGAAATATATAATGTACATATTATTAAACAAAGACTGTTACAATATGCCACAAGCTTCTCGTATATCATGCAAGATGCTAATAAAGTACAGCTGTGTTTGCCGACGTGATTTATCAAGATACAGTGTGAGCCGCGATGGTGTAGAGGAAGAGTACAGGATTCAGGATCAGATCGTAGTAGGCTTGAGGCCGGTACTACTAAAAATCTGTAGTAT
This sequence comes from Araneus ventricosus, assembly GCA_013235015.1. Taxonomy (NCBI): domain Eukaryota; kingdom Metazoa; phylum Arthropoda; class Arachnida; order Araneae; family Araneidae; genus Araneus; species Araneus ventricosus. The sequence goes on from BGPR01014973.1 coordinate 12,050, forward strand.
ATTTAGGTCCATTGCATGTTAAATATGCCATCATAGATCAAAAATCCTCATATTGGTGTAAAGTGGAAGTTCGGATGGCAGATAAGTATATGGTTCTCGTCATCTGACCACGGTTGGAAGTAAAAGGTCCGTGCCAAAATAGTCCTCTTGTATCTTCAAAACAAGTTCTCGATCTAGGAAATCAATCCAGCGGTCACTCAGATATAATTAAGCATCATAATTTTTGAAAAATAAAATAAATGTCAAATAAAAATTAATATGTTTATATACGGATACTATTAAATGAAATACTGATCACTGATCAAGAGAAGCACTAAAATGTGGGAAATTCCTGTTAAAATAGAGTTCACAGAAAAGACAAATAGCTTAAGTATGCGCTTCAGGATTTATATGAAATTGGTTGTATATCGCAAGTCTTCCAATAGTGTGTGTCTTTTGCATGTTACAAACTGTACTTGTGGAGCTCTGTACCTGAATGCTTTATTATCAATTTTTTTTCTGAATGATGAAAGTGAATTTTCCTCAAAATTTAGTTATATCGACATCACGTTTTAAAGTAACATGAGAGCTATTTTGGAACGAACCTCATCATTTTGAAGCGGGACGAATGACGATGACGACGCCTGGGCTGGCGGTCCCTCTCCAAACTTCCGCACCGCACCAGGGGAGATGTTTGACTCACTACGTCTGATTTAGCGTTCGGCAGGTCCACATACACGGCACATTTTGAATGGTATCTGGTTTTGAACCTGGAATCCTCCAGCTCCGAGGCCAAGACTTTACCACTAGGGCATCGCGACCACTTATAATAATAATTTATTAAGATGGTTTTTTACTTCCCTTTAATAATTTATTAAAAACCAATTGGAAGGTTTTTTTGTCATGGACGAGAAAAATCCACGCTTTTGAATAATAGAATAACTGTACTTTTAATGGAAAAGACAAGGCATAATCTCAAATCATAAGATAAGAAATTAAGCAATGAACAAATTGAAATACATTTAAGTAAGATATATTTAAAATAAAAAAAAAATGTTTAATAATATTTCGCTCCATTTTTAAATATTTCGCAAATCCACCTACACTTTCATAAATTAAAGTTAATCTTTTTCTCAAGAAGCTCCAACCTTAATATGCAAGTGTGCTATAAAATTAACTTCTTGAAATATTTAGGAAGGAATTTATTCTTAAAAAAGAAATAAATATAATGTTTCAAATTTGACTGCGTAATATTTCGCAAAGAAATGTTCTTCAAACAAAAAAGGAAGGAGAAAAAAATCCATTTTAATTTACGTCTACCCCTGCTCGTAATTGAGTTCACTCATCCGTCCTGATTTGAGCTCTTGTAAACGTTTTAAATGTATTTACTATTTTTCTACCTCCAACTTATTCTTTTTAGCAAGTTTTTTAAGGAAGCATTTTTAATTAGAAGTCAACTTTTAATTAATTTTCTTCCACGAGCATGCTTACTTTATGGCTATGCTTCCCAGTGAATCATTCTGTCTGCAGCTCACTGAAAAAAGAGAGCCCATTTGTGCTATGCAAATATGTTTAGAAACGCCTGACAGATTTATAGGAACATATTTTAATGAATCAACAAAAATGTTTCTGATTATTGATTAACTTTTTTGGTTTAAAAAGAAGAGGAGTGAATATTGCAATGTTTTACCTTTGTTATAGGAAAGAGGAATGGATTAGTACATTTTCTAAATAGAGGAAAATATCACTTCTATTTAAAGTTTTGAAAATAATATTATCCTCCATGTAGGAAATTTAATAACAGTCATACTATCCTCTATGAACGGAATTTTAAAAATTTTGATATTATCACACTATACGAAGAAAATTATAATAATAGTGATATTATCCAGTGTTCAATTTTGACATTAGTGTCCAATAAGGAGATCATTATATTTATATCGCATATTAATATTGTATAGGTAGACTCAAGGTTTTATTATGAAAAATAATAAGGTATAAAATTATGATAGATTGTATTAAGTCATACAGTCTATATATTTCATTAGAAATAATTCTCTTTTATGATCATAAGTTTCTCTTGTGTCATAAAAAATAAGCCACTGTCATTCTATTCTGTAGTGTCTAACAATGGGTTGAATTCTCTTTATTATCCATTCAATAAGACGACGTATGTAACATATTTTCATCGAAGTAATATATTGAGATACTTTTTGGTAACTTCATATTTCAGTATTATTTCCTCTTTTAGCAGTTTTAAACCAGTTTATTCATTTATTATCTTTTAAAAAAATTGAGGTAAAACATGCATGCTTACCTTATGAGTCTGGACAAGGATGATTGGAGTCTGGACAAACTGGGGATATTGGATTATTTTTTCATTTTACTCTCATTAGTTCTCTGAAATTCCTCAGATTCCTTAACTTTCTCAGTTTCCGCAAGACTGTGAACTATTATTTATTCTCATTGAACAAAAAATGCATGTGAAGCTATAGTCACCGAAAGTCTACGTTCCCCAAGACGTCCTATTCGTACTAAGCATCCCTTGTGATTCTAATCTGATACTTGAAAATTTAAGTAAAAAGCTATTGTTTACATCAAAGTACCCTGTTGATTGTTATAACATTCCACTGATAGGAAAGAAAATTACAGATGCAATTATTTCCTGAGTTTAAACTCCCGCCAAAAAGAAATATAGCATTTCAATTAATTTAAAAATAGGTGTGGAAACCAAAAAGTTAAGTAACTTTATCAATTGATGTAGTGAAAAAAATTAATTTTAAATAATTTTTACACATTCAACAAGGCTTGACATAAAAATGATGCGTTAAAATTTCATGCATGTGTACTAGTAAATTATAATTCTGAATAATTTAAAATTTTCGCCGAATTTTTTTTTCGTAGTTGATTTCAGGATTTTGGAAAAAGTGTCACAATCCTCCCTAATCATTATCTATCTTGGAGATCAACTTATTATTCTATGTTTGCATTCTGCAAATCCCAAGTTGTCACATAAAAAGTTAACGCTTAGTTAAGTTAAACGCTTCCATGCAATCCTAATTCAAATTCAATTGTTATAACAGTGAACTCGTAAATATCTGCAGTCTTCTAAACTTTAAGCAACTATTTTTGTGTCAGAGTAATTCAGATAATTTTTTCAGTGGGCAAGATATTCTAACAGCAGTATCAACTCAATAAAATTATAATAATCAATCTTTGGCTACTATTGCATCAATTTATTTCGTCTCCTTTTCGACAAAATGGAACATTTCATAATAGGGAATATAACAAAACTCAGAACGAAAAGGTTTCTGGAATGAATGCTTTCCGAAGATTATATTAGAAAATCAGAAATGCAAAATGTATGGGCCCCGCTTTTGCTTTGGGGCATTCATCTAACTACTTTCATTTAACAGAGGTTGATGTCAGCGCATTTCTTCTCCTCATTCCGACGAATCAAATAGGGCTCGTACCTCTAGAGGACAAATCCCTCGTTGATTCATGTGACTTAGGTAGTCTTTCAAAGAGATTCTATATGACCAAGACATTTTCGAGAAGATAATAAGACAGCAGTTCTTTTTGTTATTGTTAAAATAGGTAAAGGGACCTGGATGCATTTTCGAAATGGTCTGGACTTAATTCTTATAAGGATGGATAGGAACTCAGCCCGACTCCATTAGCTAATCTGTGGATGGAGATTCTCTTATGACGAGTAACAGAAGAAAACATGCTATGAGAAATTTGAAGTGGTTTCCTATTCAAAATCCTCCCCACTTATATTAGAAAGCATTTTTTCTGATTTTGGAATATATTATTTTGGAAAATATTTGTTCTCTTCTCTTACTACATATATATTGCATATAATATAAGAGAGCAAAGTATACAAGAAAACAAAATGTTTGCTATCTTTTTGTGCTGCAAATAAATATTCAATGGTTTCAGATTTACAATCTCAATTGCCAATTTAGTGTTATACTTCTTTAAAACATTCACATCAATGAATTTCATGAAAATTCAGAAATAAAATTATTTTGTAAATATTTCAGCTGATTATTTAATTTCATACGATAATTAACTTCTTCAAAGTTCGAGCTGAATTTTACCTATGTTTTATTGCTTAATAGTTATTTCATATTTTTTATACGCAGGCAAGTTACAAGAATATTTATACAGCAATGGCATGACTTAGGAAGTAAAATTGATATTTTGACTGGCTTAATTTAGAATTCAAAATAATAGGCATATAATTTTGTGTATAAAAAAACATATTCCTTATTTAGATACAGGACATTTTCCTTTTTTATATTTTTTTCTCAACAACAAAATTTTGCTTAGCAAAATTGCTTATCGGTACATAAATACTATTCTGAACAGATACATACATAAACTATAAAAACGTAATAAACATAAAACAATTTTTAAAATAACTCTTCAATTCATTCAGGATTTATAATCCTATTAATCTCAGAATCTATTTTATCGTCACTTAATCTGAAAGAAATTATCTTTGTTTGTGAATAATAATAAATTTATATTAATTTTCTGTCAGAGAAACTTGATAAAATTTCCTCCATATTTTATTAACGCAATAATAATAAATTTATATTAATTTTCTGTCGGAGAAACTTGATAAAATGTCCTCCATATTTTATTAACGCAATTCTTTTCCTTGCACATAGAAACAATAACCAACCTCGTACAATTACCAAATCGAACATGTATCTTTAAATCTGCCTTTCTCAATCTTAAAATCAGGAAGAAACTATTTCTAAGCAAATTGTTTACAAGTTAATGTTTATCAAAGCTATGGCTTTCTTGAATAGTATTTTGCCCCACCGTCCCTGTGTCGGCTTCGCAATATCCCTTTATGTATTTTTTTCACGTTTGGAATTATTAAAGTTTACATTATGCTGAAAGATCTCTATTGGACAAATCTGCTACACAGAACAGAAGGCAACGGCATACTTACATAGTGAATGGTAGAAAAATTCAGATTTCCGAGTTATGTGCTTACGGTAACGAATTCCATAAAGACTATTAACAAAAATTATTGATGACATTCTTGTACTATTTTATGCAATATAATTACGGGGAAGAATGATATTACATAATTACCACATGCATTTTTAATCAGAAGTTACAATAAGGAAATTCTCGGCGATGTATTACTTTCTGTTTTTGCAAGGGGGAAATATGGTGTCATGAAATGCTATGATATAAAAAAAGTACCTTGTATAACATATGAGCAAAGTATATCAATAATTACCACAGGCATACAGGCAGAATAGTAATAATTTTCTGAAAGTATATTATAACAAGATATAGCTTTGCATTACTATTCTGTTTGCATAGTTACACAAATATATAAACATTTATTATACGTTATTATGGAGAAAATTCTACTAAAGAACAGTGCATGAAATAACTCTTGAGCATCTGTGAAACGTAGCTAGATTTCTTAATTATAAACAAATGAAATATTTTTCGTATATTATTCGGGAAATGCTTCTGTTTTCGGAATTTCTATACTTTTATTTGCAGAAAAATATTTGCATTTCTTCAATGAAAACAAATAACCGATTTTATAACGACAGAGTAATAAAGAATTTGTATCGTTTGTATTTATTAATGTGACATAATCAATAAAACATTTCTGAACTATCAAAGAAAATCAATATTAAATTTGGGAAATTAAATAAATTGCAGCCTTGGCGATCTGCTAGTTTGGCGGCTATAGTGAACGAGTTTCATTTCAGTTCAATCTCCTATTATAGTTTGGTATTTATGGTTCAGATAATTTTACCTGTATATAGTAATTATATGAATTTCAAGATCCTCTAAAAAGGAATTTATATTCGATAATATTTTCGGAAGTTATTGCCAAAATATGCAAAAAATTTGGCTGAATTTTCATTAATTAAACTTTCAAAAATATCTCTCCAAGGTACACATTTCCATTCTTCAAAGTATATCTGTGCCAAATGTGGTGACTCAGTTCAAACGCCAACACACACTCACGCACACAATATTGTCAAATTGAACAAAAAAAAATTATAAAATTAGCAACTATAATTACATCCGTAAAGCTAATTCTATTTTAAAAAGACAGCAAAGAATAAGTTTCAAACTATGCAGGATATTTTGTTGATATAAAAGTTGAAACTAAAAAGGGGAAACAAATCTTACTAAAGAAATAAGTATGTCCTAAAATTGTACGCCCTATATCCTTACTATCTTCTTTAAAACAGTATACCATTCTTCAAAATAGGGTTCGAAATTTCTAAATTTAGCTCTAAGTTTCAAGATATATGAATTTTATTTTATTTATTTATTTATTGTGGAAGACAAGAAGTATTTTCTTTAATGTAATTAAAGTACTAATATTTGAATAACTTTTTATCAATTCTAATATCTTCACGAAGCATATCAATTCCATACGCTTTAAATAAATATAACATCTTCCACAACTGTTTATTTAATCAGATGGAACTAAAAATGAATTCAAAGGAAAATCCGCGAAACTAATAATGATTAATTTCAGAAGAATCTTCAATTCATTACTAATTTGGTTATCACAAACACATCTGAATATTTTAAAACTAATTTGGTTATCACAAACACATCTGAATATTTTAAAACTAATTCCATTCATTTCCTCAAAACCACCCACTTCACTTCATATTCCAAACACAAAAGCTGGTTACCAGAAGCAGCAGGCTTTTCAATCCATACATTAAGCAAAATGTCCCCCGTCTCATATCTTGAAAGAAACATTTGAATCGCCGTCTTTAACAAACCAGCGACGCCTTTTCAGCGATTTATCTTTTCGTAACCGTCGGTGACGCATGCAATAACAACATTCGTCTTTTCTCACGAAAATAGCTGAGAGGGAGTAAGAAAGCGGGCAATTATTCCTACTCTGTACTTATTTCTTCAAACTACCTACCCTGGAGTTGAAAGGAAAGAGGCAACAACAGGATCGATCCAATCTAATTGAGATAACATTTTTGCTCCTTTGAAAGAAAATGCAGGGCCAGAGGACGTCTGTGACTCGTGGATAACAGTGGCACATGTCATCTTCCATTTGCCTGCGCATCGCTTTCGATGCGTTTCTTTTGTATTCGTTATCAATTATCGCAGGAAGATGCTATCGGAAATCTAATTGGCACTGCAGGCATGGCGCCACGTTTAATGAGTGGGAGGAATCCTCATGCAGACTCTCGATTTATGAATACTGTTTTTGACGCTTGCCTTTTCAAGGAAATGGAAGTGCTAATGTATGCTCGAGAGGAATTGAAACTTGTTATTATGTACTGCTCCTTTGTTCTAATTGTAACTTCCTTAGAATTAGCAGTAGCATTTGATCGTAGTATAATCTTTCAATCCGTTACTGTCAATTAAATCTTTAATGAATATCCATTTATAAAACACGGGATTTTAATAATTTTTTTTTACTTATTTTACCTTTTAATATTTCTCACTGCATTTGTGTCTTCGCCATGACTGGTCAAATCAAAGCCCATATTGCAAAAGTTCGTTCTGTCAATCATCCTTAAGCATAGGCCATAACGAAATTGAAGAAAACCTGTTGTCTAATATCTTCAGTAATCGGTCCTTTTTTAAATAAACAAAATGTTTAATTACAGAATTATTTCAATTATGATATTTCGCCATTACGTAGCATTAGCCAAATATGTATAGTGTAAAAGTTGATTCTTTCGTTGATCTCTAAATATATACCAATAAGAAGTTAAGCAAACCAGATATCAAGAACCTTCTATAATTAGTCCACTTTTAAGTAAACAAAAAGTTAAATTACTTAATTCTTTTATTACAATATTTACAAGAATCAAACTTTTCGTCGCAGTTTCCAGTTTTGTTTTATTTCCTTCGTAGTTTCGAACATCTCCTTTCCCACCGTCGTAATTCAACTTGAAGATTATTTGTTCTTCACTGTTAGTTTAACAACCATTTTGGTATTGAATTTTTATGAGTTTATCTCTTCTGAAGCTGTACCATTACTAACTATTCGACGTGTCTCTAACATTTGAACGTAGACGATTCATTTATCATTTTTAATATTTATGATTTATAAGTCTTCTGATGAACATATAATTCGAAATTTTTTTAGCAACGTCTGTCAATCGGTTATAAGAGAATATCTGTATTTCGGGAGTAACAGTGGTAAGTATATTTCATCTTCCAGTTACGTGCCCATCGCTATCGATACGTTTCTTTTGTATTCTTATTTAATTATACTGTGGAATTGATTTTTTTCATTTTCTGTTGTCTTAAGTTTTTCAACTGATTTAAATTAACTGCTACAGCAAAGGTTTTTCATCCGGTGTTATTGCTAAAAGACTATCGGAAAACCAACTGTCACTGTAGGCACGTCGGTGCTTGATGAGTGGAAGAAATCCACATGCAAACTCCCGATTTATGAATACAAATAATTGGCACTTGGCCTTTCAAGGAAATGTGCAAATCTATGCTTGAGAGACGATGAAGCATTTTATGAATTACTTTTTCTTTGCAATAGGTGTAGTTTCTTTTGATCAAATGTCAATAATTCATCGTAACGAAAATATAATCTTTAAACAAGTTAATTATATTTTGGAAAATTATATTTTGCACGAACAACTATTAATGTAAGCATGTTTAATATTTATGCCTGATAAAAGCATGAGTTCAACTTATTTATTGTTATAACAGTGTATGATACCAAATAAGTGGCAACAGTCAGATGTTGAGCTGTTTTGAATTTGATTTAGAAAGAGAGGAGAAGATATGAGTAACAGTACGTGTACGGCTGAACGATGTTACAAGGTACTCAGATACGAAGTGTAATAGTTGTGTTTTAATGTTTTAATAAATTTTTGTTTAGTCTTAGATGAAGTCTTATGAATGGCAATCGAAAAGCCAACATTCCTTATGGCGCCTTTAAAAATTTATCAGTGTCCTGAATTGAGTTACTAATTACACAAGCAAATTTTTCACTGAAACACTCCATATTGACAATGAACGAGTTTTTTCTTTCGTTTATGCTGTGTAAGTAGAACTTCGTGCTGCCGTTCGATTCCGGTGTATCTTTTTGTTAGTTCGAATCTTCAAAATTTCAGTACTCTGCTTGAAAATTTAAAGAACTTTTTTTTATTTTTCTGTCTATATGGCCCTCCAAAAATGCCAAATATGTAATTGCCAAAAATGGTATTTTTGTAGTGTAGAATTTTATCTAAAGCACAAGACATTTCGCTGAGTATCTGTATCAGTAATTGCTTTGTTACTGTTCTTTTCAGCGATATGTAAAAGTACATCATTGTGTATCCAAGCTTAATGTTGTTAAGTTTTTTAAGTAATTGGCTAAAGAATTTTACAGTTTACATCGGAACTAATTTGAATCTCGAACTCGAATTAAAAGCAAAATGGATTTGGAGGCTGCTTAAATCGAAGTGTTTCCGAATGGCGATTTTGATAAACAATAGGAAAAAATCGTCCATACCGTATATGAGACATTTATCCACTTTTTTACTTCTCTTATAATCACAGCAATGAAATATGTTCCATTTCATTTTAATTAGAGCTTTTTTGTCGTATTAAATCATATTATACTATGATTGAATATGGTAAATGATGACCATCTTTTGAGCCTGAATGTATCTAATATCATTCATGATTAATTGTAGAAATGAAAAAGTTAATAGCTAGGAAATCAATGGTTAGCAGAATTTATCCAAAGTGAACATACTACACTGTCTAGAACTTTGTAGATAATAATAGTAAATATGTAACTTCCCAGAAACGAACCTAGTTATCTAGCTAATCCTTTACAGCAAGACCTAATAGACAAGGCGGTGACCATCATTCATCATTTTATCATCGCCACAGAACAGGCACGTGGGACAGTTCACAATTCCAATATGGTTAAGTCTAGTATCAAGGCAATGATGTTTCATCAATCTTAAAACCACAGCATTTCTATCTCCAGGGGGATCAGACAAAGCAGGAACACTTCCGTTACAGAGTTCATCCGATTCTGTAGAGAACTTTCAATGCAATCTACATCTTTGAAATTATTTGCTGTTTAATAATATGAAATGGTGTTCTCGCCATGTGTTTCAATATTTCAGATGCGGAATTCCCCGTTTACACTTTTACAGATTGTTGTGCATTTTGCTAATTTCGTTTGAAAACTATTAAATGTTGGTATAAAGTACTTAAGTTGCGATATTGATTGCATATTTCAACATGATACTGTTTTCAGGCTGGCATACTTTCTGTAAATTGAGAGATGCGTTTTACAAACATCATTCAAAACGCTTTAAGGGCAAGACCGTAGTTACTTCTTGGGGACTGTATATTCATTAAGAAAGGGTTTTTCAAAGTTTTAATTAGATATTTAATTAATTAAATATAAATCGAAATTATGTTTTTCCTCAATAACTGTGAAGTATATTATCGCAAAATGAACGTTTTTGCTGTAAATTAAAATTCAAAAAAATTAAATTTTCAAGTTTCAGTTTTTTTCCCCTGAAATTTATTCTCTAATTTTCATAAATGTTTCAAATTTAGTTTTAAACGCAATTTTTTAACAATGCTTTTCCTTTATCTAACCGCATGCAACGTAAAGCATGTTGTGAATAAGCAGTGCGAATAGTTTAATATCTCTCGTGATATTAAGCAAAAATATATATTAGATTTTTCACTTTATTACAAACTAATGTTTTAAACTAATGCGTTAACATATTTCAGAACAGTGTATACTTTTTGAGCATGATTATGTTTTCATATCAGCATCCGTCTTTAAATTGCGTAAGATAAAATATCGTGAAGTATGCTACGGCTTTAACACAGTTAACGATTTCAGCAGAATGCTACTACGGCTGAGGCTATATAGTCAGACAGAGACGAATCAAGTCGAAAACATTATCATGTTACGATGTTTTGAAATACGCGTTCTAAACTCTTTTAATATTTCTTTTGAATATAATAGGCAAGAAATAAATTCATTGTTCTCCATATTTAATCAAATAGAACGTTTTTGTTTTATACATGACTTGGGAATATTGTGATATTTTCCAAAATTAATGAATACATGGTAATTTTCCAGAACACTATAATAACAAGGATGGAATGCAAATGCCGGTGAGAAATATGGAGATAATATTTTACAGTAAAAATTATTATTTTTATAATACTATTAATTTTATAAACTTAAGAATTAACATATTGTATTAAAATTATTTTTTCGTACAAATAATTTTTCAAAAGCAACACAAACTAGGAAATTGCACCTCATATATAGTCTTAAATATTTAAATTCGATTCAGTATTAATTGAATTCAAATAATATTTTCTATAATAAATCAATCCAATTCAATGAAGAATTTTAGTAATAATTCAATAATTTTTTTTTTAAATTTTTAATATTTAAGTTTAATTTTGACAATTTCCAGAAGAAAAGACATTTTTTATCTTAATAATAAATCGGTTTATCGACTAAAATGAACATCTACTCTGACTTCCCTAATTTATTGATTTCGTAATAATTTAAACAAATAATTGCTGATTTGTGTAGATAAAACAATAATTTAAAATATATATTTTGACATGAAAAAATGTACAGTTTGTTATATTCTCCATATTCAATTATATCTATTTGAAATTAATATTAAATTCTTAATGTTTTAATGTTTTAGAGAGATATACACTTCAAAATGAATTAATGGTATGAATAATTCAAATTGACTATTTGGGGAATTAGGAAACAAATAAAATTTCACTTAATGTCTAAGACGTAAAATATCGAACTGGTATATGATAGATCAAAACTTACGATATATGTGGATTATGGAGGGAAAATTTAGCATAGAGTTAGCATCAATATTAAAAATGTTTACTCTTATTATCTTTCATATTAACTTGTATCGATTTAAAAAACTTTAGAAACTAAAGCAGCAGAGCTGTAGCGAAATGGCAATTCAATTCCAATACTCGTTTTTCTCGTCTTCCTGTAAGAAAGGCAAATTTACTGATTTCTCCAAAATTAAGTTTTGCACGATATTTTTAGACTTGGATTTTACATAAAAATCCATAAAATAAATCAAAATCTGTTTTTCTTTTATTTATTAGAGTAAAGATATGGTCGGATTGCTTCGGTTTTACCAAAATTATCTTCAATGGCTACTGCCCAGCTAAAAAAATCTGCAAAAAATCTTTAAAAAAATCTGCAAAAAATCTTTAAAAAAATCTGGAAAAAATCTTTAAAAAATCTGCAGAAAATCTGAAGTTATTTGGAATATGTTTTCTTCAGATTTTCTGAAGAAAAAATATAGAATATCTGAAGAAAATTATGTTCCAAATACCTATCAGATTAATTTCAATTATTGTAATTATTAATTTCATTATACTTGTACGATGTCGATTCAGATTGTGACTAAACTTCAAGCTCATTCATGCCTGGATTCGAACCCGCGTTCATATGGTTAATAGGCAGGGACTCTAACCACAAGACCACGCCGGGCTACACAAGGTGGGGGTAAAATAATCTATTTGAGTTTTAGCGTCACCACAGCTCTCGTGGCGCTATTTGTTTGCATGTTTCAAAGTTGTAGATATGAGTAATAAATGAGATTAGTAATAGTTTTGTTCAATACCTTTGATTCTCTGTTTCAATACATTCGCTTTCACCTTTCATCTTTCTGGTAAGCCTTCTCTCCATCGAAAGGGCGCAAGCTCCACTTTTCCCTTCTTTTTGGAGGAAGATAGTTAGTTAGAAAGTCAGTTGGGAAACTAATTGGAAATTAATTAAATTATGTGGAAAAGTTTAAAATGGTAAAACATCAAATATTTGTTTTAAAGATTAATTTAGAATTCATTTTTTCAGTGGCATATTTAAAAAATTTAGTGCCTAAGACAACTTTCGATTGGGAAATTTTTTTAAACTCCTGTCTGCTGTAAAATTAAACAATAATGATAATTGCATTCTAATTTTGTTTTATATCCTTTGGAAATTAAAGCTACAATATTAGAGAATGTGGTGCAAAATATGTATTTAAAGAAATGCAGATATTATGAAATTGCAGTTAAATCTTCAAAAAATGATGAGATATTTGTCAAGTTTAATGATGTTGTAAAAATCTGCTAAAAAACTGCAAATTGAATTAAAGACAAAATGCACAAAATGCAGATTTTTTGAAATCTTAAAAAATCTAGAGGATATTTAAAGAGAAAAATAAAAAAGAATGTTTTTTGCAGATTTTATGCAAATTAGAATGAAAAAAAAGGCACATTTTTTTGCTGTCTTACAAAATCTGCAGAATATTTAGAGAAAAATATAATAAGAATTTTTTTGCAGATTTTCTGCAGATTAAATTGAAGAAAAAATGCAGATTTTTTCTGTCTTCAAAAAATCTGCAGAAATCTTTAAAAAGACTTTAAAAAATTTTTTTGTTCCTGCAGATTTTCTGCAAATTTTTTAGCTGGGTGTAAATATCTAAAATGATTGAAAAAATTATATGCTCGTAAATATGATTAATGATGATGAGAAATGACTATATTTGTCGTTATATAATTGATGAGGAAGGTTTCGGAATTTTCCAGCAAGATGATGAAGAGGAAAACAGAGTGGAATATAAGACAGTTGACTATAAATGGTGGTTGTAAGCTTTAAAGTGGCAATATGCCGTATTTGAAAATAATTTCCTCATGTCAGTTGTTAAGAAAAACGCACTGTTAAGAAATTATTACTGCCATTGTTCATTATCAACAGGCACTTTAAAAACTATAGAAAGTAGGATATCAACGGACACGTTCTGTTGGGTAGGAGTACGATTTGGTAAATGACTGTTGTAGAGGTTGCCAGGTATAATAGGAACTTATATAGTATTTTGATGCTGTATAAAAAACGTGACTCATACTGCATTAAGTATTGCTCTTTGTCGAGTGATGCAATGCTAATGCCATTTAATATCTTGGCATGTGCCTTTAAAAAGATTTCTATCATTAGTAGGGAAATAAATTGCTTTTCTAAAAAAATCTGTTACTATGCATGGATATTTCTGAGAAGTTAAAATTCATTATGAAAAAAAAAATACTGTTTTTCTTTTTTTTACTATACTGTTTCGTTTTCTACTACTTCTATAGGCTTTGAGCAAAAATTGCGTCCATTTCAGAGAGTTTACCCATTATCGACTTCTGCAGTAGAGTTAAATGTTGTTGTATTATTTCTTTTGTATGATTGTTTTTTAATTGTACGGGAAAGGTTTTGATCCTTCCTTTCCTGTGTGTGTATTATATTTAAATAAGTGGAATTATTCTTTTTTTTTTATATTAAACATTTGATAGGTTTTTTCCCTCACATTAGCTGGAATATTATGCAACTGATGAATATTCAGAACACCTGGACACTACCGATAGAAATATGATAATTTACGGTTAGAGCATTTTACCAACACATATTAACCTCTATATTACGTAGATTGGACTTGTGGGGATGAGATATCCAATCATTTTTTTCTCCAGATTTTGTGGAGAAATCAGAAAGTGATTCCCCCTTTTCAAGTCAGTTGAAAAAAGACCTTGATTACATTTCAATTGCCAGTGAGGTTGTAAAGTCTTATTATTCTCCTTCAACAGCAAATATATTTTACACTAAGGTGATAAAATACGATATAGTAAATTTATAAGCAGGATTATTAGAGGTTAGACAAATTAGACCCGTTTATCCTCTAATAATTCTGCTATCTCTTCAGATAGGGAAACAAATTCTTACGGACTTAGGGGAACAACATTTGCATTAGCCTTTACAAAAGAATAAAAATATTTGTTCAGAATCTCTACTACCCCTAAGGACAAAAGTTAATGAATTGATTATTTAAATATTTTTAATACGTGTAATTTCAAAAATTCTCTTAACAGCCATTTTAATACGCCTTGTACCAGACTTACACCATTTCTCCTTATCCAGTGTCTTCTTTTTAATGACCAGCCTTGGATACAAGGCTGCAATTGAAGCTATCATGTACAGTTCCCAAGAAAGTTAATGAAGCCGATTTGCAGAAAGCATGAACGATAAGCAATTCAATGATCCGGAGACTTTCCTCGCATTATTTAAATTATAATAACAGAATGAGTTGAGCTTTTCGTTACCTCTGAGAAGGAGAAGGCACCATTTTGCCCAAGCTCGTTAAAATTTCGCGTCGAACTTAACTAAAGAGTGTCGGAAAGAATAAAAAAATAATCAACAAAAGAAACAACCCTGGAAAAAAGTAATAAAAACAACAATTGCTACTTGATAAAATTGATGCTCGATACAATTATTTTCTTTGGATTTTCTTCCTTGGAAAAGAAAACACTTTTTTTCTAATGATCGCGTTCTCCAAAATGGTTCTCTGTGGAGTTGTGTGTCAGTATCGGAAGAATGGTCGGTGGTATTTTTGCTTCACTCCTTGCCAGCGTTATATTCATAAAAAATGGCTTGTATAGTGTGAAAAAGTTTTCATTTTTCCTTTACTCAATTAACGCCTTTTTTGTTCTTTTTATTAATGATGTGAATCATTTTTCAAGTTACTGAAGGTGTTGGGGTATAAAAAGTTCCTCTCGCCCAGAAATAACCGAATCTATGATACATGCCATTTTTTATACGCAAGGTCCCACGTTAATTCATCATGAAAAGCTAAAGAATCTTGTAATAAGTACAATCAGGATTTTTCACATAAGCAATGTGGGCGTGAAAGAAACCTGATATTCATTTTTGTTTCTAAGCATTTTTTGGGGTTTCTATGCATTTATTATTCTTAAGGAAATTTCTTTAGAGTTTTTGTTTTCTGTAGTATAAGATCGTTTGTTTTATGTATTGAAATGATTTATGGTTGTTTCAGACAAACGATTTTCTCCCGTACTTGTGCAAATGATATTTATCGCTTAAGTATGGTTGAATACATCGATAAATAATTTTGGTATAGCCAACGTTATAAAATATAGAATATTTGATTCACTTTTGGTAATTGTGTTTTCATTTCTCCAGCTGCTAGTTATAAGAGATTGTTCAAAACTAATCAAATTATGTACGAAAAGACAAAAGGAATATGTATTAACTATTAATTTTAGTCAGATGTATATCTTCGGATTATATATTTTTCCTGGGTTTACTTGAATATCTTGATGTTTCCAGTATTTTAACGAGAAATTAACACATGAAGATATTAATATCTTAGCTCACTTCACACTTTGAATCTCTTAGAAATTTCTGTTATTACTGTTAATAAATAAATGTGTTGGAAATACTTATCTTTGTAATTGGTTCTTGTCTCGAAACTAAACGATCGGCCAAAACAATTAAAATCTATTTGACTTTTTTACATTCTTCTATGATCGAAACCTTCTTACATTATATAGACCTTTACGCACTACTCATCTGATCTGTCAACGGTCAGGAAGTGCTGAAAATGTTTTTCAGAATAAAAATTCCCATACCATAAGGAAAACGCTAATATTGAAAAGAAAATCCTTCGGCAAGCTGGAAGGCAAAGGTAATTTTTTACTGTTAATGTTACAAAGTAAATGAAATATTACATACTGATCATAATGACTATTAATGACTTTTTGATTTCCAGAGTACTAGCTATTAGTATATTAACGTTCCAATGAGAACAGATTAATTCTTAGATATGGCCGTTATTTTTACCAACAAAGAAGTTAGATTTAGTTTTGTCAGTACATTGGTCAGAATTTTTTAGATAGATTCCTATAGAACTCTATCTATGCATGTTCGCACACCACTCTCATGAAATTTCTGGATCTTGCACCCGGTATGACTTAGAAACCCAAACACCTAGTTGCAAACTTTTCCTATATTATTCTTTGTAGACACGATAGAGAGTAATTTTGATCACTTTTAGACAGCTGGCAGGATATGCTGTAAGAATAGTTAAAATCTCGATCGAATGCATAGATGAGCCTTCCAGCCTCAAAGGGTGGAAATGGTGTTGCGAAATTTCTTTTTCCCATATTCTTTCTATTGAAAATAGAAGAAAATTCAAATTAGGTTAATTCTCCTTATCATAACGAACAATCTTTGTATTTAAACTTTTCGATGAATAATTGCTGCTGAAGTTATTAAGCGAAAAGTGATTTTCCTCACTTTCCATTTAGACATTTCAATCTATACGTCACCTTGTTGGAAAGTTCTCGTCATTTGCAGTCTCTTACATCCACTTTCATTCCTCTTAGATATATTACTTATGAGAATAGAGGGCGAATGTTATTTTCCATATTATTATTAAGTAGAAGTATAGTTAACGCTTTGCCAATTTATCTTGTACACGATATCCAGTAATTTTGACTAGATTTTATCTGGCGAGGGGGTAGTTGTAAGGAGGGTGAAATCCAGTTCGCAATGGAGCTATCCAGCTCATAGGGCTTGAAACAGGAGGTGTGTGCGGGGTTGAAAGAATTTCAACTCTCCATGATTCCTCTACAACCGAAAATTGGTGAAAATTCAAATTAGGCGAATTATTACGAAATTATTAGGCGAATAGAGAGAGAGAGAGAGAGAGAGAGAGAGATGTATTATTGAAAGACTGGCGTTGAAAGGGTGTGAACAGGGTATCTAGTTAGAAGTTTCGCACTTAACTTTGTCTGTTGCCAGGGGAGTGTAGTGTGTTGGGAACGATAAAGATTAAATGAAAGAGCGATAACGATAGAAAGCGTAGATAAATAATGAAAGAAATCAGTTAAATCTGAAAAAACAGTGAAAAATGTCTAAAAGATCAGATATTATCGACTTGAGTGACCCTGCTGCGAAGATTATCCTTCGCGTCGACATCTCTCTGATAAGCAGTCCTTTACTTGCATCTTAAATCCATTAATCAGAGGTTCGTAAAGTGAGGGGGGAATTTTATTAAAACTGAGGCTATTTCTTAAATGTATGATTTGCTTCTTGGCAGAATGAGTGCAAAAGTGAAAACAACTAATAAAAGACAGAGAAGCAGTAGTAAAGCTATACTTTTCCAACTTTTTTGTCTCTACCTAGCACCGCCATTTTTCGCGCTAAAATACCGTTCTAATTCCATTTTAAGTTTTTTAATGTGAGGATCACGTTTCCGTGAGAAAAAGTGTGTGTTCCTATTTGAAAATTTCGAAATTTTTCACTGTAACTGTGAGAGCTGGACTATTGTTTTGCACATCATTCTTGAGCGCATATCGTATAAAACCTGCATTCAAAATTCTATTCCGTTCCCATGAATGGTATGCTCTCTAGAAGGTCATATATCGGCAAAGTTTTTTCATAACCATCCTGTATTATAACTGTATCCAGACACAAATTATAGAAACTATACTAGAAAATACGATAGAATCAGCTTCTAAAAATTGAACGAAATGCTCAAATTATAAAGGAATAATTAATAAATTAAAAAATGTTATTTATAGATTCTACAAAAATCATTTCATTATGGAATAAAATTCAGCAGGGTTATCGAATATATAAGCATTTTATTTGAATATTAAGGCATAGGCACTAATATTTTAACTTATTTATATATTCAGATGCCACAGAATTGCGCAAATTATGCATAATTAGCTGAATTTGCTTATGATCCTGTAAATTAGCTGCGTTCCGCATTACGAAGGTAAAATAGTTTAAGCTTTCTAGAATCTGAGCTTGATAGTTGGATGAAAGCAAAATTTATAGCTCCATTACGGCGAAGAAAGAAATAAAACATGAGGCGCCATCTTCGAAAAGGATACTGTGTTAAAAGTTGAAACAGATATCAAAATGTCAGGCAGGACAAAGAGCAGCAGATAAAGCAGATTCTATGCTTTTAATTCTAATATTTTATGCTGAAGTTATATTTGAGTTGCAGAATTTAACTTCTCTTATTCATTTTCTCGTGATTTCATGGAAGATTTTAAAAAATAATATTTAGCATATGCTGAAAAATTTCACTCTAAAATTATTTGATCTTTTCTATTAATTTACTTATAACTTTTAGTCATTGCCATTTTTCCAAGTTGATTACAATCTTTTGAAGAAAATTCAGTCCTTCAGTCTATTTTGATTCAATATATTTTATATGTCTTGCCTATAAAATGGTACAAAAATATTGAACTGGTTCAAGGACATTCTATATACAACGCGTTGATGGGAATGGACGTTATTCCTTAATTTGTATATATACTCCATTATCATTAGCATCTCTGGATGGCAGTGAAGAGATGTGACGCATTATTGTGTGCAAATTAATAATCCTGATAATAATATTAATTGATTTTCTTTGAAAAACCATGTATTTGAATTGTTTAGTGTAGTTGCATTAATGTCTCATTTTGCAGCAACACGAGAACTATTTTAGGACGGACCTCGTAATTTCGAATAGAATGAATTAATCTACACATTCTATTCATAATTTTTTATTATGAATAGAAAGTGTTTCACAATACGAGGTCCGTGTTTTTAACATCCAATCTAGCCGCTAAACAGGCAGACAAGTGGTAGTAGGTGAAAATGCATGGTGAGCGATTGCACATGTCTCTAACCATAACCTCAACTATTGCCCACGCCAGCTGTCCAGTTTCAGCTGATCTGTCGGCACTTAAACATGGCTGACAGAACTGATGCTCCCACCAAGTGCGAGTTGCTTAGTGTTATTCGCTTTTTTTCGAGCAGAAGGTTTGTTAGTAGAAACCGATCACTGCAGCTGTTTCTTGTCAGACTTTACAACGACTGCGAAGAGCTATTTTGACTTCTGGACTTATCCTCATTCGTGAAAATGTCCGCACTCACAATGCCGTTGTAACCCAGCAGCTTCTGGAGCAGTTTAACGGGGACATGTCTGATCAACCGGCTTATAGTCCCGTCTTAGCGATGAGTGATTTTCATCTATTTCTTCAATTGAAGAATTATCTAGGAGTCCAAAGCTTCTTGAAAAATGAGGAGCTTCAAAGCAACGTTAAGGCCCATCTCACATCACTGGCGGCAACGCTCTTCGTCGAAGGGATAGGAAACCTGGTCTACCAAAATGATAAATGCCTGAATATTCACGGCGATTATGTCGAAAAGTAACCATGTTTGAACATAATTTTTGGCAATAAATTCATTTTGTTCTCAACTCTTTTTTATGGTTAATCGGAGTTGAAAAAACGACCCTCACACATAAAAAAAATATTGATGAATCAAGAAACATCAGTCATTCATTTACTGCATTATAAAAATCTGAATTTAGACAAATTCCATCTAATTTCCTGCAACTCTTTCGATAATTCTATAACAGGCAGAATAACTTATTATGTCAATTGCTGTTGATGGCGTCACTCATAGCTTTCGATATCCTACTGCATTGCTATATCACTCCCTATAGTATTGAATTAATATAATCTTCCATTGTCTAGTATTCCTTCTGATGAGAATATGGGGGTTTTGGTTTTTTTTAGACAAAACGCGTCCGAATTCTGTCTTGTATGTAACCGCTATGCATACAAAGTATATTATCTTTCGCCATATACCTATTGGTAAGATGTGAATATTTTAAATCATTCACATCTTACCATATATTCACATTACTTATATTTCATAGATGTAGGCTCTTGCTGAGGCTTTTGCACTGCAAAAGAAATACAATATATTATCAGAGGCGTTTTGCGGTTCCATATTTTGGTCAAAAATTTGCAATATGATGCATTAAACTCAACCGACGAATCTACACTCATATTGCAACTAATTTCAGAATCCGAATATCCACGAAAAATCATGAGGGCAGATCAACGCCTGAAATATGCCTCATATCAATTTACTTTTAAATAATCTTGTTTAATACACTTTAGATACGTCAATATTAAACAATAAATATTTTTTTAATTTCGCTTTATCCACATTATGCATTTAATTCATCTGCTTTGATGAAAATCGCAACACAGGGTATCATAATTTTACTAATAACATTTCAATAACAGTAAATAAAGCATTATACAAATGCTACGAAATAATTCTACAATTTTATGTTACTTGAGTACTGAAATTTTATGCTGTTTACTCTTTGGCAACAGCTAGGCTTCCAAAGTTGGTCTCATTTAATCCGTTAATTCGCATCCTTCTTAACACAGCTCATACAATTAATCTTTTTAGTCATCTTGTATCAGCTACTGAGATTTTAAAGGGGATTGTGAACAGCATATTATTGATTTTCTTAGAATACATATAAGTGCAGAAGAAATATTTTGATAGGAAATAACATTTCTGGGCAATGACTTTTCCAAAAAGAATAAGAAATTACCGTCTGAGTTTTTATCTGATCTTTGCTCTATAATTCTACAGAATGCCTCATTTCGTGCTCAACTTCGACGTATAGTGAAGATAATCAAATTTTGGATCTCGTTCTGTTGACAGATTGGTTTTCAAATTAGATGCAGGCTACAGTACTACGTATTAAATATCATTTCTGTATCTCGTTGCGATTTTCAGTTACTGCGTTCACATGCATATGCAGAGAAAGAACGATAAACAAACAACCCTTTGTCATATTCAACCTAAAGTTGATGGTGATCTACGTTTCTGTTAATCATAAAATTATATATCGAATTTAATTCATCTAGATTCTTGCGTTTCTAAGTTATTAATTTCGTGTGAATATCGATAAATAGATAGACATACATCCCTTCAGTTAATTTCGTCTAGAATTTGATACATGTCTACAATTTTGACGTAAAGACGGCACACCAAATTCTATCCGTCTCGTTCGCTCCATTTTTAAATAATTTTCGGACTCGTAGGACACTATAAATTGGAGATTCATCATCTCGTGGTTCAATATTTTGAGGATTGCAATTTTTTCTCTTTCCACACTTCGTATACAAGAAAATAAGAATACATTTTTTTCATTCCTTGCGTATTTGTTCTGTAAGTATAAAATTTCCTTTTCTATACTTGATATACGAGAAAGCGAAAATCGATTGACGCTATATGACCTTCTCGATAAATAATTTAATGGTATAAAAACTTGACGTCTCCATTCAAAAATGTGGTAATCTAGTACATGAAGTGAAATGTTATGGTGTTAGCTTGAAAGTAAAAGACATTACATTTTGCCTTCATCACATAAGGTTTTGTTAAGGTCTATATATTACAAATAATTTATTATTTCAAAAATAATATTTTAATAATTTATAAATATCCACTTTAATTTAAACAGAAATCTTAAACACACTGAAACATTTAGTTCATCTACCTTCTTTATTTGTATCAATTTTTTCTATAGCCAAGGTAGAAACACTATTCGCAATTACTAACTATAAATTAAGGCTAAACTTAGAGTTTTATTGAGGAACAATTTAATTTATTTCTTCAAGTCGAAAATTTCGTTCCAAACTTTATTGTTACTTATTTTGTATTAAGTGCAGGATGATTTTCAAAGAATTCTCTTGAACTAGAAACTAAACTTTAGTTAATTAAATTTGTCTGCATCGGAAATCAAATCAAAAGAAGTTTCCTTTGAAACAAGCAAGGCCTTGTTTATAAATTTAAAGAAGGAGGAGGCACAGACAGTATTATAAGTTCATTCAAATGAATCCTTGCTTTCCGGATACCATCTTTTAAAATAATTTAATCATCCGTTTCTAAGTTGGTGAATAAATAATTCTCTTAGTAAAATAATGTCATAAATTTTAAATTTACGAAGGATATCGAAAGCAAGATTCGATGTCACGTGTTTGGAGATAAGTTTGAAATTCTATCATATTCAAGCATTAAATAAATTCGACCTTCCTTATCTGAATTGCCTATGACATATAAAGTATAGACTAAGAATTGCTTTGAGGAGGGTGGTATGTAGTTTTAGAGTTGGCTGAATCATATATAGATAAATTAAGAAATGTGAATACGTTGCATATGTTGGTAGCATATTAAAACAAATGACAATAAATTTGATACATACTTTTTTGTCTTTTGTTAACATTTATTTGTCAATATAGCTTGAGAATAGCAATTCAGTTTATTAAAAATAAATAAAAGCTATAACACTGAAAATAATAATAAAATAAAGCAGATTTAATTCAACAACTTCAGTGTATTGTAGCTGTGGAGGCATAGGAAGTATGTTATATTATGCAACCGAATGTCCATTAGCAGAATAATGGAATCTGAAGAAACCTGCTTCCCATCTTATTCATATTTGGTTACGCCAAATTCCTAGTAATCAACATTCAAGAAATAAGAATTTTAATACTATTAGGTTTATTCTTGCCAACAGTCAGCTGTTCAGCCCAGATATTTAAAAATTCAGATCCGCTAATTGCTTTCTCCAGCTTCATTCTTTCATTGATTACATAGTTCAATAATCAACATCCAAGTTTGAATATGAAATTATAATATAATCATAATAATATGATCATGGTTAAACAATTGAGTCTAAAAAATTATTCTTCAAGTCAGAAAGTGTTTCTAGTGATGCCATGGACTCTTCTGTTATTAGCTAAGTTTTTAATTTATTATTTATTTCATTTTTGTTATTATTTATGTTTTCTTGTTTTAACTATATAATTTATTTAAAAATTGTTCTTTACCTTAAGGTTGTTAAATTACTATTTAATTTTTTTCCGGTATACATCCATTTTATGTTCACCCAAACCAATAATAATAAATCATAATGATTCTAGATATGGGGACATGAAGTGGTGTTATATATATATATTGCTATGACTTTGAATTAGTAAGCATTTAGTTAATTTCCTCGTTCTTTTCTTATTATATTTTGGAGATTTATTCCTATATTTATTGTCTTTTTCCAACAATTGGCCCTCAGAAAAGGTTGGCGCCTATAAATTTCGAAATAATGTGACATAATCGATTCCTAAGGTCGATTGGCATTTGATTGTTGGAATTCCATATATGGATTGTCTTTTTCATAATAATAGTTTTTAATCTTATTATCTTTCTGTATTTCATTGTGTGAATCATATTAGGTTATATTGTTTGTTATATTTAATTTCAAATGAGGGTTTAATAGGTGTATATGATGAAAATGTTATTTGAGTTTTAATGATATATAACTGAAATACAGCTAACCTGTTTACACTTAGTTTACGTGCATGCTCAGATAAATGCAGTATTTTATTGTGCTTCAGTAATGAATTATATTAATAATTTTTCTTCTTACCAACTCAATACATAAGATCGAAGAATTCGCTGCATTTATTATTCCTTTGGAAAACAGAGTTCTTTCAAAATTTTAATATGGTTTACCAGCATAGCTTTTAATAACGAATATACGCATACTGAGCAGTTTTAGAAAAAATCAGTATCACTTCCATCGGCATTTAATAAAGAAATTATGTCAACTTGTAAATTTCACTAGCAAAATAAAATTTTCTCTTATTGTCAAACAGATTAAAAATAGAACAGATTTTATTACAAAACGTATATTCCACTTTTAGTATACTATGTTATTTCCCCCATCGTGGGGCGCTAGGACACGCTGTATGAGTAAGGGGGGACTTGTTCCCTTGGTGGGTGCACTAATGGTGGTGTGGCTCTTAGGGCCCGTCTCAGAAGACGGGTCGTACCCCTATAACAGTTACTTGAGACGCTCGAATTGGGGCCTATTATGCAAAGGCCCGATTTCTGTCGGTCTTTCAATGATGAAAACGATTCAAACTGGAATTTCATAATTATAAACAAAACAAAATGGGAATTAAACAAGCTATTATAGATTTTTGAAATTTTAATAAAAATCTATATAAATAGTTCTTATTAAAGTTGTTCAAATAATACACCATTTTAGTGTATGAATTACAGAATTAAAATTCCGTTTAATTTGAAAAAAATTGTTTAAAATCGAAATTTGGGCATTACTTACTTGTTTTCAGCCTTTCATTCTTTTTCCTAATCTTTTTGTGTCGTATCTTTGGATTAGTCTTATCTAGTCACATAAGTAATTTTATGAACATCGGATAAAAATGAGATGATTTCAAAATATGAAATAAAATATTTTTTTATGAGCATATGTTTTTTTTGTACAACAGAATGTTGTGATTGATATAGGAACAATTTCTTTTAGGTAATCCACAGGAAATATTTATTAAAGACATTGTTCGGAGAATATCTAATATCTTTGTTATACAAACTGTCTCTACATAAAACTCTTACATTCATATTATCTCATTATCCGACTCATTCACTGCGTATTCTTTAAAACCAGCTAAAGACAAAAAAAAAAATGAAAATTGGCATGTGTCTTTCAATCTTAATTTCAGTATTTCAAGTCATCTGAATTTTAATTCTGCCAATTCTCAATAAAATGATTATTATTATTTGACAACAATAAGAACGATAATTTTTTATTAAAGTTTCAAAAATCTATAATAACTGTTTAATTCCATTTTCATTTTGTTTATAGTGTAATTCAGTTTGTCGTTTTCAAGACCGTGAAATCGGGCTTTATAATGAGCCCCAGTCGAGCGTCTCAACAACTTTATTATGAGGCGTGCGTCGGCTTCTGGTTGAGCTAAACACACGCCATTAATCCCGCGAAGACTGAAATCTTTACTCATGCGGCGTCGTCTGCTTACGAAGCAACATGAACGCTGCAAAAGAAATTGAATATACGTTTTGTAATAAAGATCTGGTGCGACGACAAGAAGAGAATTTATTTTGGTGGCTTACTGAAGTTGTTTATATTTCAATGAAGGTGTTCTTTGTTTTCTAAAGCACTCGTATGCGTATGATATTGTAAAGCTTTATGCACAGTAACCATATTAAGAACGCGGAAAACTCCTTTTCCCGAAAGGAGTATTAATGCGGCGAATTCTTCGATGGCAATACGTGTC